>JAWPHD010014158.1:0-63246 GCA_037043455.1 Cyrtodaria siliqua | reverse complement strand
GGACAGATTCTTCAAGGGAGAAAGATTCTTCAAGGGAGAAAGCGACTACCCTATTTTCCACTGTTGGCTTAATAGTGAAAACAGGTACAAAGTGATTAGCAGTCCATGTGTGTTGAGTTGTTGGGCCCATTCTGGTCCAAAGGAGCGTGACGGGGTCATTGTTTTTTGTCTGTTCTGTTGAAAACACGACTTTTAAAATATCATGGGCTTTGTCCTGAGTTCCATTCATTGCTGGATAGTGTGATTTGATGGGTAATCCTACCACAGCAGACAATGCCATTACAGTCCATATTGACGAGTATGCACCGTCACTGCAACACGACTTCAAAGCTTCTTCATAAGACGGTAAAACCAGAAGTAATTGGAGATAATCAGGTCGCGACTTGTACACGTGTTCGTTTACAGCCATTTCTATAGCCGTCCTTAATCTAAGTTCCGTCGCCAAATCTTCATGGCCACAAAGTGAAATAGAGACTGCGTTAAAAAGGCAGTTGCCGTTGCCGGTCGTTAGAGACGGAACACCGATGTGTGTCGTGTTACATTTGTCCATGATGATTTGCGCGTTTCTGTCAATCTGAATAAATTCAGAAGAGATAACCGGACGTCCGTACATCTCGAAGGGTCTAGTGAACTGGCTCTCGCGTTTTGCTGTGAACTTTAAGTTCTGTACTCTGTATGGAAGGCACTGTAAAATGTAGTACTTGCAATAATAATTTTATCAATAAAAATATATGACGTTCAAACCGTATTGTCAGACACCTAGATCCCTTTGAAAAGCAAGATATATTCCCTTTAAAGGGACACATGGCAATCTTTATTTTTTAAAAATCATGGCGTCCCGCTAGTTTTTCTGCATAACTTGCATTTCTTCAATCGTTAATATTAATTATAAGAATAGTATTAAGCAATTTGTTTTTGCATATTATTAATTTTTGATATTATTGCACCAATAATATATTAAAACTTTTAGTATAATAAGACGAAATAGTGAATACTTCAAATTGGATTTATTTAAATGTAACCAAGGTAAAAGTAAAAATGAAAATGGATATATAAATAGAGACACCCATTTCAAATACTTTAAGATTGCCGCGTGTCCCTTAAAACCTGCTTGCAAATATTTAACTACAATTTTGAGTTATTAACTTTCTCCATTATTCTGCCGTGTTATTTTTTATAATTTTTTTATAAAATACATTTAATTAAATTACAGAGTGAGTGATACTCTGTAAGTTATGCTGTGTTATTTTTTATAAAATACGTTTAATAAAATTATAAAATCAGAGTGTTTCACTATACGTTAAACACCTGTTGTATATTTTAAATTTTACAGTTGTTAAATATATAGAATTGAACTGGTGATTAATATTAATGACTGAACAAATCAACATTGCCGTGTTATTTTTTTATAAAATACGTTTAATTAAATTATAAAATCAGTGTTTCGCTATAAGTTGAACACCTCTTGTATATTTATGTACAGTTGTTAAATATATAGAATTGAACTGGTGATTAATATTATATAGTATGTCCATTGCTGTTTTACACATGTAAAATCTTGGATTATTAACAGTAGCAACCAACATCTATTCAGTAGTGATTTTTTTGGTTTTTAAAGTGTGACAGAAATGTAAAGAAAACATCTAAGTGATATACAAAATGAGTGCGTTTTAAACATAAAGCAACACAATAAATAAATACGTTTTCAAATTTTGATTTAGTGAAGTAATAATTCACTTCAATTCAAAATCTTTATAATAATAACTACTGAACATTATTTAATCACAAAAAATAAACGTAATAGATATACAATAAACAAAATTTTGTTTTTCATTCTTTATTGAAAATAATGAGGGTCTGACAATGTTGGGTTCTCTTCTGTTCGAAGAATGTGTACGGCCCTGAAAATGACCTTTGTATGGTCCTGAAAAGGACCGTTGTAATGCAGACTTACATTATTTGCAGTAATGACCGCGCAAAAGGCATCTATGGGCCTGTGCTTAAAGAATTCTTATCCCTCCTTCATGAATTCCAGGGTGAACATTGTCTTCACTGTAGGGCGGATTTGTAACCGGAGGCCCCGGGTTCAATCCTCCGTGGTGCCACTGAGTTCCGTCGGTGTGTTCTTGGGCAAGACACTTTACCTTAGCCTCGTCCGTCGGAAGGGGACGTAAACCGGGCGGTCCCGTGTATCAGTCTATCCTCCGAGCACGTTAAAGAACCATAGGAATCTATTCGATAATAAGAGTAGGGCAGGTTCCCGGATTTCTATGTATCCTTCCCCTCTCTCTGGGGCGGCTCTAAATAACCTATACCGTGTTGATGAGCCGTTAAACAACATTCAATTCAATTTAAGACAATAACCATTTAAGACAATAAATTAATTCTTTTGATACTTAAAACAATATATAAAGTCAGGTTTGGAGAATTTTGGGGGTTGGGGGATGCTTTTGGAGGGTTTATGGGGGGATTTGGGGGAATTTGGTGGGATTTGGGGTGTTACGATGGACCGCGTTTTCGGATTTCACAATCTCGTACATTTTGTTGATAAAGTCTGGTAATGCAGTTTGTTTCCATCCAGTGGCAGATTTTAATATGTGGTTAGCACTTTCTGAATTGTTGCTTGTACATTTCTAGAGATTTTTCCTTTAATACTGGTTCAACAACATTGGTTTTTAAAAGAGGTGCTAATCGCGAGTTCAGATACTGATTGAAAGATTTTCCTGTTGTTGTCTGTTCCCGTTGAGAAATGGTGGTCTGAATGCTTTGAAGTCTTGCCTGAAAAATATAATCAGTGGAACTATTTAGGCCAATATCTCAGAAAATGTCATCTAATATCTGTTTTCTTTCTTGAATAGGATAGCCGACACTGTTTTCTAAGTAATCATTCGCATTCTTTCTTAAATGACGCAAGCACAGCACGGGTTGAGGATGGGAAACAATTTTTAATTGCTGCCTTCATTGCATATTCATCATCCGATCCAATTACCAAACTACTTTTCTCTAGTTCTGTAAATGGGAAGAAATGATGAGTATGATTTTGTGCTGGAGTTACTGTGTATAAGTGTTGGTCCGAACGAGATTGGGTGATCTTGTGTTTTTCTGCTCACAACAGACACATTCTTATAAACAAACGGTGTAACATGGAAATCTCCTAGGTTGTATGTTTTGTCTATTCCTAAAACTGCACCACCTTCTTTACACCAAACCTTGTTATGTCTTTAATCTGTTGCTCTGTGTATAAAATGGAAAAATATAGTACGACTATGATTTTTTAGTAAATAGTTAAATGTATCAGCTGAAACCATTTGATTTGTTTTATTACATTTTATTACATTTTAATAGTTATTTCAGATGTCCATTATGAAAAAAAGAGTGAAACTTAAATATTACAATATATAAAATACAATATACGCATTCATATGAATTGTATGTAAATAGTTTCAATAAAGAAATGAACCTTTCAGAATGGTTAATAAATGGTCAAGAAATGAACCTTTCAGAATCGGTATGACTGAAATGCGGGCATTCAAGCTACGAAAAGGGCGTGTTTTATGCAAAATGCATCAATATTGTTTGGTTTTGGTGATTTAACTGTGAAGAATGTGTAATTATACTAAGAATATAATAAGAATATACTAAATAAAAGATGAAAGAAAGACTTAATTCCTCAAAAATATGTATTTGTAGCGACAATTACAGCTACGAAAAGGGCCGGTCTGCGAAAAGGGCCCATTTTATGCAAAATGCATCAATATTGTTTGGTTTTGGTGATTTAAATGTGAAGAATGTGTAATTACACTAAGAATATAATAAGAATATACTAAATAAAAGTGCTATAATGTTGGAATTGTATGCGTGTTGAAATTAACATATATATTACACATAGAAAAAGTACCCGGAAAATGTATTACAAAATCTAAGTAAAAAATTGTATGATAATGGACCTTAGGAAACGGCCGAGCACGACATGTTTAAATGTATTAAAATGATTTCTTGATATAGATCTACAATGAACACTTAGAAATATTTGTTTAATATTATCGGAGTACTTTCTTTAAGTGTTATGTAATAATACCATCAATATGTACTTAGATCTCATCAGTTCAGTGACATTAATTAAGGAAAGTGATCAAACAAAGTGTTAGAACCGACATTGTATAACTACTACTACTACTTTTATCAGCGACTTCTTTTTCTTAATGATGCTTATCACTAATCAATACAATTAGCAGTTGAGTATGGGTTTATCAACATGTGGGATGCCAAGTGCTACTGCAGTTGTTAATTAGGTGTCAAGTACGACTCCTAGTGTTCTGTTAATTGTCACTGCATGTGGTGAACACTGCAGAAGATGACTGTCATAAATATAGCAGTATGTATGTTTTGATATTTACGTTTTATCATGACTATTTTATTGCTACTTCCTGTGTACTGCAGGTCACCTAATTATATAAACGTCTATTTAAGCATCCCTCCTACATTTGTCCCTTCTGCTTCATCTATCCAGAGTATTTTATGAATTATTGTTAAATTGTGAAAATGTTAAGTAAAAACGTGTGTTCGGTTTGCATTGAAAATATTTTGTGAAGTAAGTGATACAATTTCATTAACCATTCTGAAAGGTTCATTTCTTGACCATATATTAACCATTCTGAAAGGGTACGACTGAAAACCGAAAAGGGCCCTTTTCACGAAAAGGGCATTCAAGCTACGAAAAGGCCTGTTTTATGCAAAGTGCATCAATATTGTTTAGTTTTGGTGATTTAAATGTGAAGAATGTTTAATTATACTAAGAATAAAATAAGAATATACTAAATAAAATAGTTAAGAAGGTCTTAATTCCTCAAAAATACGTATGTATAGCGACAATTATCAGCTACGAAAAGGGCCGGTCTGCGAAAAGGGCCCGTTTTATACATAGTGCATCAATATTGTTTGGTTTTGGTTGATTAAATGTGAAGAATGTGTAATTATACTAAGAATATAATAAGAATATACTAAATAAAGGATTTTAGAAAGTCTTAATTCCTCAAAAATACGTATGTATAGCGATAATTATCAGCTACGAAAAGGGCCGGTCTGCGAAAAGGGCCTGTTTTATTTATTATAAATATGTTTATGTAATATAGTGATTTGTTTCATGTAACTTTTTCATCAATAAAAGTAATAAAAAAATGTGTGCTTTTCAAAGAAACCTACGGTAGAATAATGAAGAGCTTATTTAAATAAAATCTGTGTATAATGTCACTTATAGGTCAATTGCTGATACGTATTGGAGATTGTTTTTGTAGAAATGGTCTGAGGCGTAGAAGCTCATTACTGTGCCATCACTGTTTGTCATTGGTCCGTCTTGATCTATTTTTGGAATTTTACCCATGATTGTTTGGGGTGAGATTGCTTGTTCATTTCCGCCTATTATTAGTCCGAAAGCTCTCTGATGGATTGGTGTAGGTCTGTGCCTTGGCAATGGGTTGCGGGATCGTGATATCGCCGACATGGCTTGTTTCTGGAATTTTAAAAGTTGGTATAAATGCCTTGTCTCTCACTGTTGGTTGTAGTGTTGTTGGTGTTGTTGGTGTGTTCATTTCACTGATATTTTTTTGTAGTGTTAGTATTTGTGATTGAAGTTGTCCTATGTCGTTTTCCATTCTGTTTACTTTTGCTATTTCTGTTTTTGTGTCCAATATGTCTTTTGATAATGTATCATGTTCCTGTCTGTTTGCGATTTTGTCATTTGTAACTGTTGTTGTTAGTTTTGTTATGGCTGCTTTGTTTGCATTGATTGATCGTATTTTTGTTGGTTCTGTTGATAATCGTGGCATTATGTAGGCTGCAACTGTGTGATATGGGTTACTGGGATGTCCAAATTTGCTGTCCCATTTTATTAATGTGCGTGTTTTTTCGTTTGGTGTTGCGTACCATCTTGGATTGGGATCCCAGAACATTTCTATTTTGTGGTCATTTGTTATTGTTGTGTCTGATGTGTCATTACCGTAATATCTGATGTAGCAGACTTGGAGATTTTCTAGTGATACTGTTGGTGTTATTGTTTGTATGTCTTCTAATGCAATTTCTACATTTTGTGTGAATCGTACTGGGTTGCCTTCGTATACTGTTTGTGGGTATATTTGCATATAACCGTCATTTGTTTTTGTTTTACTGGGATTTACGTAGAATGTTATTTGTGGTTGGCTTGTCCAATCGTATAATCGGATTAACCATGCTAAGGGGCTTGCCCTTCGAGCGTAGTAGGCTTTCATAATGTTCTCTAATGTGTTGACGCATTCTGTGATTCCTATAAATTCGTCTCGTTTGGATAGTGGCATTATAGGTTTGCAGCGTTTGCTTCTGCGGCATTGAACCAGTCGTCTGCTGCTTGTTTTTCTGCAGATGTTAAAGATCGCATTGTTAGTTTTGGTTTTGGGCCTGGTGTGATAGGTGAATATATGTATGCTTCACCTAAATCAAAGTCTACATTTACTGGTAATTGTATCTGTCCGTCTTGGTCTGTCATGACATTGTCTGCGTCTAGTTTATATGCCCCTGTTTTTGCTTTTTTTGGTTTAAATATTGGTATTGTGTGGTCAGGGGATGCTGGCTCTGTTGCAGCTTGTTTACGTTTAAATGCTTTTCCTACATCTTTTGTCCAGTCTGTTGGTTTTCTTGGTTTATGTTCACGTGCAATAAAGTCATATTCAAATGTGGTTGGGACTTGATGACCTATTTTTTCTGGTGTTAGTTTTGGCATTTTGTCACTGTCACTGTCTTCGTCCATTGGTTTACCGTTTCCCCCGTTTTGGTCTGGTGTTCCTTGATATGTCATACCCATTTTGTACATTGTTAGTGTACGAGGTCTGTTGAAATTGAATAGGGTTTCTGTTCCCAGGCATCGCGATTTGTTTGACATGTTACCGTCGTCGTCACACAGTACGTCTGGAAAGTCACCTAATGCTAGTGTGTTTGATCTGAAATCTAGTCGTGTATTGAATTCTATTGTTGTGGTATATGTGCATGTTATTTGTGCTACAAAGTTCAAATTTGTTGTTTCTCCGTGTATTGGTGTTAGTTTTACCAATAATGGCAGTGTTTCGTCGAGGAAGTTGTGATTTACTAATGTAGCATAGTTTGCTTCGATTTCCCCCATTGTATCTGGAGGATAGGTGTGTTTTGCTTTTTCTGCTATTGGTGCGTCTGTTTGTTGTCTGATTGGAAATTTGCCTATTGGGTACCATCTGCATGTTGCACTGTCATATTTTGTGCCGTGTGTATGTCCCCCTCCTGCATTGATTCGTTTTATGTCTAGCATGCCATTAATGTCATCCATTACTCCCCATGTAAAGTCTTGGTAATTTTCCCCTTCGCACGCTGCGGCGTACTGTTCTGACATGTCTATTGTGCATCGTTTTAACATGCCCTCTTGTTGTGATGATGGCATTGGTTTTGTGTATTGTGCATTTACGTCGTATAGGTCTTCCCCGAGTATTTTGGATCTTATTGCTCTGCAACCAAATAAACGTTGCGGGTCTGTGGCTATCCAGAGTTGTGGTGCTTGTAAGAATTGTTCTGTGATTTGTCCGCCTTGTGAATTCATGATCATTTTTTGTTGAAATGGTATAAAATCTGCTATGTGTACTTGGTGACTTTTTATTCTCCATGACCTACATGTTAAGTTCATTTGTAGTAGGTCACGTGCTGTCATTGACATTCGTGCTGTGTCGTATGGTATGTATTGCCAACCCCCGTCCCATATCCATGTAGGTGTTTCGTCATTATATTGTACTTTTAATCCTGTCATATCCATATTATTTCCTACATAATGTATGAATTTTTTGCTGAATGTTTTGCTGAATGTTGAGCTTGTATTTTGAGATTGCCAGTCTCCTGCTTGTAATGTACCTGACATTGGTGTTGTTTGCATTTGGGCAACAGTGGGATCGGCATCAGTGGTAGCCATGATAATAAATTGCTACTCACTTTTACTGCTCGTTCTAATAGTCCTGTTAATAGTATTCCTATACACAACACTGATAATAAAATTCCGATCACTATTGTCACTATCCAATAATTCTCCATATAGATCCTCTCTCTTTGAATTTTTAGCACTGAATGATTTATTTATAGAATATTTTTCTTATATATATGTCTTAACCAATCAAAATCTTGTTGTTTTGGATTCAGCCAATCAAAATCTTGTTCTTGTTGTTGCCTAGCAACGGTGAACTTTGACCTTTGATCTCCACGTGTTTCTCGCATACCGTGTTTTAATAACAGCCTTACCCCCCAAACTTCTCTATACCCCGCTTTGCTTGTTTATATCCCCCGAAGAAATCCCTCTTCTGGTAGCAGCTGATCGTTGGTCAAGCAACTACGTTAACAGAGAAGGGGCCGTCCGTATATCCCCAAAAAGAACCCTCTATATAGTGTCTTATTAGATACCTTATATACATATTATATTATTATTATTATATATATACTCGGTATTTTAATTTTTTTTAATGACGCAAACAAATTTCAGTCCCAACTTTGGCCACTTAAAAAAACAAACCGACACAAGCAAACAGGCTAACACCTTACGACTAACGGTATATCAGAGAAATTACAGACGGTAACACTCGCTTTAGTGAACCGACAGAACGCGTGATATACTTTCTCATGCTACCTAGCTATAGACTCTTCCGGAAAACTCCCTGCTATCGGTAAGGGTTTAGTCCAAATTGACCTACTTTCGCACAGCGAGTGACAAACAATTGAGAATATTGCCGCAAGGCATAGTTTAAGGGTAAAGGGCAATTGTAGATTTTTTAACGACCGATAGATAAAATATCTGGACCGATTTAAACAGAGATTTTGAAAAGAAAAACGGTCTGGAGAAACAGATTTCGGTCTGGGAACTGTTAAACCGGCAATTTTAGAAGCCCTGTTATACATAATTTCATTTAAATATCTTTGTGAGTTAAATGCAAACGTGCAAACTGATCTTTTTTTTCATTTTACTGTCAGAGAAAATACTGTTGATAATATTGCACCAACAATATAGTTAAACCTGTGGTAGAATAACAAAGAAAAATTGAAAACTCAACATTTTATTTAATATGCAATCATGAAAGTCAAAATGATACTGGATTAATTAATCGATATATTTATTACTTAATTGATAAATAATTCAAGATCGCCGTGTGCCTCTTTAACCTCCCAGTTATAAATATCTTGTTAAGTGTTCTTTCTTGTCAATAATATTAAATAGGATTACGTTAATTGGTAAATAAATTTAAATAGTATATACCCAACTATCGTTTAAAAGATGTATCAAGGGAAATTAGACGTTGATATATGCAGGTGATTCATATTTGTACAAAATCGTGAATAAAATTAATTGTATAAACTAAGTGAAATGGTTTAAAGCACCTTTACATTTATGTATAAAATGATAAAAATAACGTTATTTTATTTAACAATAAATGTGATGTGATTTATAATATATATAATTTAATTCACAAATATGTCCATAAATATCACAGATTTATTAATATAAATATGTTATTAATTCAAAACAAACGCTTTCCATTTCGCCCGCAAACATGGCAAAGGACACATTTTACAAAATGTCTTCCCTTAATTAAAGGTGCGCAAAAGTCGCATATCACGATCGTGCCGTGTAAATGAAACAACACAAGCATAATGATTATACTATAGTATTGTAAGCAGACGTGTGATAAATAAATTATTAGTTTACTTTGCAAGTGTTCATGCTAAGTGTATATATAAACTAACCCGAATCGATATATTCTAATCCCACATACTGTTTTACTAAGCAGAAAGGATGCAATAATTACTCGCATTTTGCATCTTAAGTAATTCAAAATGTCCATTTTCCAAAAACATTTGCACATTTCACCATCACTACGATCAAAATTGCCCATTTCTCCGCCATTTCGCCCTAAAATGCCCATTTCGCCCCATTTCGCCGATAAATGTCCATTTCGTATTTTAGGTGTACCGATTCTAACTAAACCAAAGACTTTATTTTGTTCCTCCGCAACTCCTTATTATTAACAGAAGGAGATACCATTCTCCGATTCAATGTGAGACACCATTCAATGTCTAGAAATGAGTTTGATGATTCTTGTAAGGTTAAAAGTTGTCAGTTACATAAATATTAACTGGACCTTTTTGTAAAATGTGAAAAATGTTCTTTGGAAAATGTGGTATGTGTCGTTTTCGGCCGTTTCCAAAGGTCCATTATGATACTCCTATTTACTATCATTAAAATGTCCATAATATGATTAGATTTTAAAGTAGTAATACATCTGCATAATTCGCTTAAGTAACGAGCGTCGTGTCCTGGAAAGGCTGCATTTCTGGTTTTAAGGGTTTTGGGCCTGCCTTCTTTTTGGGGACTTCCTCTGTGCTTATAGTGTCATCTGTTAAAGAGAATTGTTGATCATTTGTTTACATTTTGGTTCAATCTGGGATAAATGCAATTCTAACTAAACCAAAGACTTTATTTTGTTCCTCAGCAACTCCTTATTATTAACAGAAGGAGATACCATTCTCCGATTCAATGTGAGACACCATTCAATTTCTAGAAATGTGATCTAGGTATGAATTTGATGATTTTTATAAGGTTAAAGTTGTCAATTACATAAATATTAACTGGACCTTTTTGTAAAATGTGAAAAATGGTCTTTGGAAAATGTGTGGTTAACTGTCATTAAAATGTCCATAATATGATTAGATTTTAAAGCAGTAATACATCTGCATACGGGCGCCGTGTCCGCCGCTGTATGTCACGTATCCTGGAAAGGCTGCATTTGCAATGAGCAACTCTGCTTTTAAGGGTTTTGGGCCTGCCTCCATTTTGGGGACTTCCTCTGTGCTTATAGTGTCATCTGTTAAAGAGAATTGTTGATCATTTGTTTACATTTTAGTTCAATCTGAGGTAAATGCAATTCTAACTAAACCAAAGACCTCCTTATTATTAACAGAAGGAGATACCATTCTCTGATTCAATGTGAGACACCATTCAATGTCTAGAAATGTGATCTAAGTATGAATTTGATGATTTTTGTCTCGCCTTTTCGAATTGAATGTTGTTTAACGGCTCATCAACACAGTATAGGTTATTTAGAGCCGCCCCAGAGAGAGGGGAAGGATACATAGGAATCCGGGAACCTGCCCTACTCTTATTATCGAATAGATTCCTATGGTTCTTTAACGTGCTCGGAGGATAGACCGATACACGGGACCGCCCGGTTTTCGTCCCAATCCGACGGACGAGGCTAAGGGAAAGTGTCTTGCCCAAGAACACACCGACGGAACTCAGTGGCACCATGGAGGATTGAACCCGGGGCCTCCGGTTACAAATCCGCCGAGCTACCGACTGCGCCACGCCAGCCCTCTCGCCTTTTCGAGGAAAAAAAGAGACCTAGGTGTTGCTTTTCCGGCGGCGGCGTCAACATTCAAGTTTTGCGTTTAGGTCATTTTCTCACAAACTGTATGCACTAGACCTTTCAAACTTTGCTTATAGTTGTATCTTGGGTGGTACATCGCAATGTGACAAAGCAAATGTGGAAGTGACCTTGACCCTCCAAGCAAGGGGCAGATAACATAATAATTTTAGGTTCAACTTTTGCGTTTAGGTCACTTTTTCACAAACTGTATGCACTAGACCTTTCAAACTTTGCTTATAGTTGTATCTTGGGTGGTACATCGCAACGTGACAAACCAAATGTGGAAATGACCTTGACCCTCCAAGCAGAGGGCAGATAGCTTAATAAATTTTAGGTTCAACTATTGCGTTTAGGTCCCTTTTTCACAATATGTATGCACTAGACCTTTAAAACTTTGCTTATAGTTGTATCTTGGGTGGTACATTGCATCGTGACAAAGCAAATGGGCTTTCATTTTTCATCTGATGTTTACCAGATGTTTTGTGGTTTTTTTTATAATTAGTATATTTTTTTTGTTTGCATTTTTTTTTAATATATATATATATATATATATTTTTTTTTTTTTTTTTGGTATATTTTTTCAGTTTTTTTCTAGAATTTTTAGCTTGACTGATCAGAGATCAGCAGAGCTTATGCCATGGTGCGGCGTCCGTCGTCCGTATGTCCATCCGTCCGTCTGTCCGTCCGTCTGTCTGTCCGTAAACCTTTATTTGTAGCGACTACTCCTCTGAAACTACTGGATGGATATTCATAAAAACTTTACAGAAATGTTGCCCATGAAGTCTAGTTGATCCTAGCAAAAATTCATGTTGATGTGAAATCCAAGATGGCTGCCAAAGCTAAAAATAGATTTTTAAAATACAAGTTTGCAGCGACTACTTCTTGAAAACTCTAAGTGATATTGATATGGGACTTTTTCTAAAATGATCAGCATGACATGATGTTGGTCCTTGTCGAAAATCGTTTTGATTCGGCGTTAAACATGGCTGCCGTGGCCATCTTTGTTTACATAGAGTTATATAATGAAAACTTGAAGCGACTTCTCATCTGAAACTACTCGACAGCTTGAAAGCTGGAAATTGCTAAAATTAGGATGTCTGCTGTTTTTTAGTGAAAACTAGACCGGGAATCAATTGGGTTTATGTCTGGCTGTTGTAAGCCTGGTTGTTTTCTTCTGTTGGCTGTTTTCACTATATCAAATTAGGATGTCTGCTGTTTTCTAGTGAAAACCAGACCGGGAATCAGTTGGCTTATATCTGGCTGTTGTAAGCCTGGCTGTTTTCTGTTGGCTGTTTTCATTATATCTATCAAACTAGGATGTCTGCTGTTTTTTAGTGAAAACCAGACCGGGAATCCGTTGGGCTTATAAGAGTTGTACGGTGTTGGGTGCAGGTGGGGATAATTGATAAATTCTTACATTTAGGGTCTTTTGCCATAACTCGACAGCTTGAAAGCTGCAAATTGCTAAAATTAGGATGTCTGCTGTTTTTTAGTGAAAACTAGACCGGGAATCAATTGGGTTTATGTCTGGCTGTTGTAAGCCTGGTTGTTTTCTGTTGGCTGTTTTCACTATATCAAATTAGGATGTCTGCTGTTTTCTAGTGAAAACCAGACTGGGAATCAGTTGGGCTTATAAGAGTTGTACGGTGTTAGGTGTGGTTGGGGATAATGTATAAATTCTTACATTGTGGATCTTTTGCCATAACTCGACAGCTTGAAGGCTGCAAATTGCTAAAATTAGAATATCGGCTGCTTTTTAGTGAAAACCAGACGGGGAATCCATTGGCTTATATCTGGCTGTTGTAAGCCTGGCTGTTTTCATTATATCTATCAAATTAGGATGTCTGCTGTTTTTTAGTGAAAACCAGACCGGGAATCCGTTGGGCTTATAAGAGTTGTACGGTGTTGGGTGCAGGTGGGGATAATTTATAAATTCTTACATTTAGGATCTTTTGCCATAACTCGACAGCTTGAATTTAGCTGCAAATTGCTAAAATTAGGATATCTGCTGGTTTTTAGTGAAAACTAGACCGGGAATCAATTGGGTTTATGTCTGGCTGTTGTAAGCCTGGTTGTTTTCTGTTGGCTGTTTTCATTATATCTATCAAATTAGGATGTCTGCTGTTTTTTAGTGAAAACAAGACCGGGAATCAGTTGGGCTTATAAGAGTTGTACTGTGTTGGGTGCGGGTGGGGATAATTTATAAATTCTTACATTTAGGATCTTTTGCCATAACTCGACAGTTTGAAAACTGCAAATTGCTAAAATTAGGATGTCTGCTGTTTCATAGTATAAACCAGATCAAGAATCAGTTGGGCTTATAAGAGTTGTACGGTGTTGGGTGTGGGTGGGGATAATTTATAAATTCTTGCATTGAGAATCTTTTGCCATAACTCGACAGCTTGAAAGCTGCAAATTGCTAAAATTAGGATGTCTACTGTTTTTTAGTGAAAACTAGACCGGGAATCAATTTGGTTTATGTCTGGCTGTTGTAAGCCTGGTTGCTTTCTGTTGGCTTTTTTCATTATATCTATCAAATTAGGATGTCTGCTGTTTTCTAGTGAAAACCAGACTGAGAATCTGTTGGGCTTATAAGAGTTGTACGGTGTTGGGTGCGTGTGGGGATAATTTATAAATTCTTACATTTAGGGTCTTTTGCCATAACTCGACAGCTTGAAAGCTGCAAATTGCTAAAAATAGGATGTCTGCTGTTTTTAGCTCTACTGATCAGAGATCAGCAGAGCTTATGCCGTGGTGCGGCGTCCGTCTGTCCGTAAACTTTTTTTTGTAGCGACTTCTCTGAAACTACTAAATGGATTTTCATGAAACTTTACAGAAATGTTGCCCATGAAGTCTAGTTGATCCTAGCAAAAATTCATGTTGATTTGAAATCCAAGATGGCCGCCAGATCTAAAAATAGGTTTTTAAAAAACAAGTTTGTAGCGACTTCTTCATGAAAACTATAAGTGATATTGATATGGGACTTTTTCTAAAATGATCAGCATGACATGATGTTGGTCCTTGTCGAAAATCGTTTTGATTCGACGTTAAACATGGCTGCCAGCGGCCATCTTTGTTTACATAGAGTTATATAATGAAAACTTGTAGCAACTACTCCTCTGAAACTACTTGATGGATTTTCATGAAACTTCACAGGAATGTTGCTCTTGATGTCTAATTGATCCTAGCAAAATTTCAGATCGGCCGGAAATTCAAGATGGCTGCCATGGCTAAAAATAGATTTTCAAAATACAAGTTTGTAGCGACTACTACTTGAAAACTATAAGTGATATTGATATTGGACTTTTTGTAAAATGATCAGCATGACATGATGTTGGTCCTTGTCAAAAATTGTTTTGATTCAACGTTAAACATGGCTGCCTGCAGCCATCTTTGTTTACATAGAGTTATATAGTAAAAACTTGTAGCGACTAATCCTTTGAAACTACTTGGCAGATTTTCATGAAACTTTACAGGAATGTTGCTCTTAATGTTTAATTGATCCTAGCAAAATTTCAGTTCGGCCAGAAATTCAAGATGGCTGCCACAGCTAAAATTAGATTTTTTAAAAAAGAAGTTTGTAGCGACTACGTCTTGAAAACTATAAGTGATATTGATATGGGACTTTTTGTAAAATGATCAGCATGACATGATGGTTATAAGAGTCAAACATTATTTTGATTCGACGTTAAACATGGCTGCCAGTGGCCATCTTTGTTTACATAGAGTTATATGATGAAAACTTGTAGCGACTACTCCTGTGAAACTACTTGACGGATTTTCATGAAACTTCACAGGAATGTTGCTCTTGATGTCTAATTGATCCTAGCAAAATTTCAGGTCGCCCGGAAATTCAAGATGGCTGCCATGGCTAAAAATAGATTTTCAAAATACAAGTTTGTAGCGACTACTACTTGAAAACTATAAGTGATATTGATATTGGACTTTTTGTAAAATGATCAGCATGACATGATGTTGGTCCTTGTCAAAAATTGTTTTGATTCAACGTTAAACATGGCTGCCAGCAGCCATCTTTGTTTACATAGAGTTATATAGTAAAAAACTTGTAGCGACTAATCCTTTGAAACTACTTGGCAGATTTTCATGAAACTTTACAGGAATGTTGCTCTTAATGTTTAATTGATCCTAGCAAAATTTCAGTTCGGCCAGAAATTCAA
Organism: Cyrtodaria siliqua; assembly: GCA_037043455.1. Classification (NCBI taxonomy): domain Eukaryota; kingdom Metazoa; phylum Mollusca; class Bivalvia; order Adapedonta; family Hiatellidae; genus Cyrtodaria; species Cyrtodaria siliqua. Next base: position 47,615 of record JAWPHD010014158.1, on the reverse strand, counting down.
GATGGCTGCCACAGCTAAAATTAGATTTTTTAAAAAAGAAGTTTGTAGCGACTACGTCTTGAAAACTATAAGTGATATTGATATGGGACTTTTTGTAAAATGATCAGCATGACATGATGGTTATCAGAGTCAAACATTATTTTGATTCAACGTTAAACATGGCTGTCAGCGGCCATCTTTGTTTACATAGAGTTATATAATGAAAACTTGTAGCGACTATCCTGTGAAACTACTTGACGGATTTTCATGAAACTTCACAGGAATGTTGCTCTTGATGTCTAATTGATCCTAGCAAAATTTCAGGTCGGCCGGAAATTCAAGATGGCCGCCACGGCTAAAAGTAATTTTTCAAAAAACAAGTCTGTAGCGACTACTTCCTGAAATCAAAATCAATCAGTAGAGCTTCAAGGTCATTGACCTCTTGTTTAGTGAAAACTAGACAGGGAATCAATTGGGTTTATGTCTGGCTGTTGTAAGCCTGGCTGTTTTCTGTTATCTGTTTTCACTATATCTATCAAATTAGGATGTCTGCTGTTTTCTAGTGAAAACCAGACCGGGAATCAGTTGGGCTTATAAGAGTTGTACGGTGTTGGGTGCGGGTGGGAATAATAATATAAATTCATACATTGAGGATCTTTTGCCATAACTCGACAGCTTGAAAGTTGCAAATTGCTAAAATTAGGATCTCTGCTGTCTTTTAGTGAAAACCAGACCGGGAATCAGTTGGGCTTATGTCTGGCTGTTGTAAGCCTGGCTGTTTTCTGTTGGCTGTTTTCACTATATCTATCAAATTAGGATGTGTGCTGTTTTTAGCTCGACTGATCAGAGATCAGCACAGCTTATGCCGTGGTGCATCGTCCGTCGTATGTCCGTCTGTCCGTCCGTCTGTCTGTCTGTAAACTTTTATTTGTAGCGACTACTCCTCTGAAACTGCTGGATGGATATTCATGAAACTTTACAGAAATGTTGCCCATGAAGTCTAGTTGATCCTAGCAAAAATTCATGTTGATGTGAAATCCAAGATGGCCACCAAAGCTAAAAATAGATTTTCAAAATACAAGTTTGTAGCGACTACTTCTTGAAAACTATAAGTGATATTGATATGGGACTTTTTCTAAAATTATCAGCATGACATGATGTTGATCATTGTCAAAAATCGTTTTGATTCGACTTTAAACATGGCTGCCAGTGGCCATCTTTGTTTACATAGAATTATATATTAAAAACTTGTAGCGACTACTCCTCTGAAACTACTTGGCGGATTTTCATGAAACTTTACAGGAATGTTGCTCTTAATGTCTAATTGATCCTAGTAAAATTTCAGGTCGGCCGGCGAGATAGCCGCCATGGCTAAAAATAGATTTTTAAAATACCATTTTGTAGCGACTACTTCTTGAAAACTATAAGTGATATTGATATGGGACTTTTTCTCAAATGATCAGCATGACATGATGTTGGTCCTTGCCAAAAATCGTTTGATTCGATGTTAAACATGGCTGTCAGCGGCCATCTTTGTTTACATAGAGTTATATAATGAAAACTTGTAGCGACTACTCCTCTGAAACTACTTGATGGATTTTCATGAAACATCACAGGAATGTTGCTCTTGATGTCTAATTGATCCTAGCAAAATTTCAGGTCGACCGGAAATTCAAGATGGCCGCCATGGCTAAAAATAAATTTTCAAAAAACAAGTTTGTAGCGACTACTTCCTGAAATCAAAATCAATCAGTAGAGCTTCAAGGTCATTGACCTCTTGTTTTGTTTTATTTGATATATTGATTGATTTATTTGTTTTTGATTTTTTTATATTTTTCATATTTTTTTCATTTTTTTAACTTTTTATATTTTTTTTAAATATTTTGTTTGAATTTTTGTTTATTTCATTATTTTTTTGGTGTTAACGCCTTGTTAGCAGGAAGCATTTCTTTGATTTCTTGTTGTGTCTATTGCGTGTTTTTTTCGGTTCGTTGATTTTTGATGGAGTTACAGCCTCTTGACGTTTTCTTGTCGGCGCTACTCCTCCTAAACGCCTTGTTGGATTTCGACAAAACTTGGCTGGAAGCATCGGTAAGATGTCTAGTTATGCATATCACGCTTTTGTTGCAGTTTGCTGATTTATGACAGAGTTATGGCACGTTGACATTTTTGCTTTAAGTTTCTTGTCGGCGCTACTCCTAAACGGCTTGTTGAATTTCTACAAAATTTGGCAGGAAGCCTCCGTATGATGTCTAGTTGTGCAAAGCGCGGTGTATCAATGAAATTTTGGACAAGTTCGAATACCAGCTAGATCTAGTTAGTAACGACAGGTTATGGCCCTTAATTTATTGAAAAATGCTATATTGTATTTTCCTTTGTTAAATCTGTAGTTCATTTTTTATCTGATCTTTACCATATTTGTTTAGAATGTTAATATAAACCCCTCCCCCACCACCTCCACCACCCATTTTTATGAAATTTCATTCATAGAAGAAAGTGGGACAAATTAAAAAATGCCCATGCCAGACTAGACACAGTAGACTTATTGCCCATGATTACCAGGTGAGCGATCTAAGGCCATCCTATCCCTGTTGTTTTTGCAATGTTTTAAAAAAACTACTGATGGGAATTTTATGTCAACAACCCTTGATATAAGAGCCATTTTAGCCAGAAGAGCATCCACAGGCCCTCTTGGGCCTCTTGTTTTTAATAGAATGGCGTTGTTTTTTTAAACAAATGCACTTCAATGTCATCTCAGCAAACGTCAAACTCGATTGTTTTTAGTTACTAAAATGTTTACAAACTTTCATTTAAGCATCATTGACCTTTTCATTTTTAAGTCCAGCCCCCGTTAGACGAGACATGTGAATCCACGGATTTCTTCTTTAATTTAACACAGCTGTCGTTTGCTTCTTATTTCTTGGGAGTTGTTCTAGTTGCCTTACATCTAGTTTTCTGATTTGGTTTTCTTGCTAGTGACTGTGGCCTGGGAACTGTGTATGCTCCATCACTGGATGTTACTGTGGTTGGTTTGATCTCTCTGCCTGCTTTTAGAAGTTTGTCAAAATATTCTTTCTTCTCCTCTGATGATTTTGACGTCCATACTGCATGCGATAACCTGTACTTGGAGTACCTTGTGTTGATGGAAAAAATGGCCATGTCATACAATGCTCTTCTAAGATCCACTTTGTGTGTGTTGACAATATCGTGTAGCTTTCAAACAAGTTCCATCACATTTTATTGGTTTCCAGTCGCAAGCAACCTTTAGGCGATTGTTCATGGACTCGGTGTTATTATTGGTCCATAATTTGTCTTCTTGATTGATGCAGCATTTCGATAGTTTGTCTTGAAGGTGATTTTCGTGGTATCGTAAAAATTCCGGATATTGTTGAGGTTCCTGTTTAAGTACCGCGTTTCTTTCGTCAAATGTTGTGGAATTGTCGGCATTTGCTACGACGTTGCCACCGAAAATGTTCTGCACAATTTTAGCACGTTCTTTTTGGCTTGTTGGTATTTTGTTGTTTAGTTGTCAAATTACATTATCTTTAATGTGTTTGGTGCACAATCTTCTATTGGCCTCTGGGAAAGTGGCGTCCAGCGCATTCGTCATTGCTTTTTCGGCATCTGTACTCAGGAAAAGTTCAAATTTTGTAAAGTTCAGATTCAAAGTGCCTCTGAGGTGTGTAAAAAACTTGTAGTATGATGAGAATTGACCGTCCCAATGAAGCATGAGTGGTCCTAGAAAGATAGGTGATTCTCCAGTGTTCTTTCGGATGACTTTGTGGTTTTTGTACACAGTTAACGTCACAAAACACTGTCCAAGATTGAATGTCCTGTCAATACCAAAGACACCTCCGTGGTTCTTGATAAAGGATCGTAAATCAATTAACTGTTCATCTGTGTAGCACATAATTGTTGGTGGTTTATTGTTTCTAGAATGTGTGATTTCGGCCACAAATTTATCGTCATTGAGCGCTTCTAACAAATTCAGAATTTCGTCTGCAAGATTATTCCTTCTCCTGGCATGTTGTTTGTTACGTTTCTTCTTTTCCTGTGTCTTTCGTGTAGTCTTGGTGTTCTGGCATTGTTTCAGGTCTCTCGGGAGTAAACATGAGTCGTCTTGTCCCGTCATCTCACAATAAACATCACTGGCTTTCTGATATTAGACCTTTTCTTTAACTATCTTCAGTACGCTTGGGTCTGTGCGTTTATATGCATGTGTATTTACCTTCGAGTTGCCGTGAGGTGCATCTGTTTCTTCAAAATATTCGTTTCTGTTTCCCTTGCCTTCTTTATTTATATTCCGTTCGTTGTTCAAAACTATGTAAACCTTTTCCTTTTTCCCCAAAGGAATCTTGTCCAGTGGGGGAATATCACTCGCAATTAGATCATAACATCCACAGGCAGCAGTGGCTTACCATCTTGGAGTAAATTTAGTCCATTATCCACTGGTTTGATTTCACTATTGTCTGCGGATACGTCCGGAGTTGATACGGTTATATCATGCTGTTGTGTGTCACAAATATTCACCGACATATCAGACGTTGGTGCTTGTATTGCTGACAATTTATGTTTTTGTTAGTTGCTGTCTTCAATGATTGTGTTTAGATTATGTTTGTCAGGTGTACTTGAACTTTCAGGGACAGGACAAAATTCAAGATCAATATCAATACTGTTTCATGGTTGGTTGGTGTCGAACTTGCTGTGTCTGCAGACGGATCCGTAGACACTATTTCATTCACACTAATCAGTGGAACAAAGTGATTTGGAGTCCATATTCTTGAGCCTTGGGCTCCCATCTTGGTCCACATTATGTTGAGAGGCTCATGTTGTGGTATAAGATCATGTGGCATGTGCGAACGGGTTAACATCTCGGCTACGTGATCATGTCGCCCATTTACCTTCCTTGTATATCTCTCTATGTAGAGCATCAGAAGCAGCCTGTATTGTCCAGGCACAAGCATAGCCCTCGGGCTTTGCACACAGAAGAGCCGATTCCTCAACACTCGCCGAGCATAGCATAACCTCTTTTGCGTTTGTCTGCGTTTTGTAGTGATCTTTTTCAGTGACCAATTGTATGCATGTGCGCAATCTATTTTCTTCCGACATCCGCATATAGCAGTAAACAATGCGTTGTATTGGCAGTTTCCGTCACCGGTCGTTAGTATCGGCTGCATCTGTATTTCAACATCAGCAGATTCCAAATACAACAGAGATCGATAATCGACGCATAAGTTGGATCTGTCAAACACATGAGTCATCATGTCACCTTGTTTGGGCAATACTGTCTTCTCTTTATTAACTGTCGCATTCAGGTGGTTGAAACTAATTTCGGCAGCCTGCAACAATAATGTTTAAAAGCCTATGTCATTGTCAATTAATTGTTCTGTCCTGTTATTAATTTTATTTATGTGCATTCATTATTATAACGTTATTTTTGTACTTCACCATGTCGGTGCTTTATTACATTATTTGCATTATTATATTATGCCTATTCTGTATTATATGTCATCCTTTAGTATATAGTATATCACAACTTCAGAAAGAGATCATATGAATTCGATAAGAGTTTGGCATAAATATTCAAATATATAAATAGTACATGTATATCATTACAACATTAATTCGTATTACCTATTTGGAAAAAATTCATTCATAAATTTCTTTCATAAAAAGCCTTCTAAATAAAAATAGATTCCTTATTTGCTTTTTACATGTGTGACGAAACGCGAAGTTTAGTGACACATATTTAGGTAGGGTTGAAATCTAAAATTCTCTATACAATTATAATGTAATGCTCTGCTTGATTCTTGCAATCTATTATGCCAGTTTTGTATAAAATTATCGTAAAATGTTTGAAAACGAGCAAAAATAGTGCAACGTTTTCCTACACGTTGTGCTAACCATACATCACGGAAAGCCATATTACACAAAAGATTACGTAATAGTAATGCCCAGTTTAATTTTAATCGGTAGATCAATTCTGTCATTTAATTATACACTTAATATAAATATGTTAATATTATTTAATAGTTTGTGATTTTAGCCTACTTATTTATATTTATCATAGTTCACCTTGTTCAATATTTATAAAACTTCATGATTGTAATTTTAGAATACCATTGACAAGGCTACTAAAGCCAATAAACACGTTTTGATACACAAATACGGTTTCTAACCGGGGCGATTGGAGCATCTGGTGCGCACTGCAGGATATTAATAGATAACAGACGATAAACAGGTTTTGATACACAAATGCCGTTGACATAAAAAGGGTTTTCTAACCAACTCACAATATATAAAATAATTTTGCGTTGTCTATTTTAAATATTTTATAAAAGTTGATATTATTGAATAGTTTGATTTTAGCCTACTTATTTATATTTATATTTATCATAGCTCACCTTGTTCAATATTTATAAAACTTCATGATTGTAATTTTAGAATACCAGTGTAAAAGTTGTTGCAGCTAGCGCCCGTCTTTGCTCTTCGATATTATTTTGAATTGTTTATCTATTTATTATTTTTCTTACTTAATAACGTTAAAAAATAAGAACAACTATATCCACACAACCTCATTTATGTTCTTTGGTGTTTTTGCGTTACCATAATGGTGTCTTTGCGTTTATTGGCCCGTCTTTGCGCTTAAACAATCATATTTAAATCCGTAATAATTATTATAATAATTACGGCCTATTATACTTTACTAAATAGTAAGGAGGTCTTACATAGGCATTGCCTGTTGTCCAATCCCATTCATTATTGTTTAAATCGCTAAATAGTAAAATAAAACAAAATAAATATTTAAAATAATCGGTATAGGGACAACCCGGACCAGACAACCCGGACCATGTTTTAGGACGACCCAAACCACGTTTTAGGACGACCCGGACCACGCTTTAAAACAACTTTTATGACATAAATAAGTTTATTTTGGTTTGTGGTACTAATAGTCATACATTTATACTCATAAACTAAGTTCATTTGGAATGAGTTGTCAGATCGGTCTGAGTTTGTGTCTCAATTTTAACAAGAAATCATGCATATACAAGTGCCTCATTTGCATGTTAATATCAATAGTATTAAACTCATCATGGAATAATTATCTAGGCATGCTAGTCATGTTTACTTAAATATCTAATATTAAGAGGCATTTGAAACAGCCATGTGAGTTATGTCTTAAAAAACATCTTAAACTGACATTGTTTAAAAATGCAACAAACTTACATTAATGTTACAAAAATGAGATATAGGGTCCTATAGAAACCACAGCGTCCGAGCGCAAAGGCATCGTAGGTCCGCACTGTACTGCAAACAAGGACTTGAAAATACAATGAAAGAGACAAAAAACAACAGAAAGGGTGGTGAAGACCCTTTCAAGAAGAATAGTGTAAATCCTTTATTTTAAATAACTTCTCTATAATATACTGTACATAATACATGTATTTGACTTTATATTCCGTTTGGTGTTGCACTGAATACTGGCCTGTTTCTGTATATTTACTCATGAAATTCTGTCTAAATTCCTGAGAAATTCCTGTGAAAATAACTGTGAAATTCCTTAAATATTACTTAGTCTAATGGCTAATTGCATTCATGCAATTTATTAAAGGTATAAGAATAACAAAAAACCCGCATATATTCAACATAATTTAATAACATAATAACACATATATATATATATAATGTACACATGCAAAATATCAATATATTTATAAATATAAGAAATTCAAAGGTCAGATAATGTTTTATTTTAATATAATTATATAATTTTAATTTCTGTTTGATTGTAAAACATACATATAAAGCACTACAATTGTCACATAATGTTTATTATTATTTTTAAAACATTTATTCGTATTAATTAAATTTCTGTTTAATTGGTAAAATCGGTGTCTTCCTGAAACCCCCACTTTTCACTTTCCCACTAAAAAAAAAAGTGGGTGTTTCAGGAATTTTGCTTTTTCCAATTAACACCTTCCTACGGCCTTAGGTCAAATTATAGCTATAGTCTGTTTTTTTATACATTTATATCATCTTTTTTTGGATAATTTAATGGATTTTATTTAATATTATAATGTTAACTTATAAAAATCTTCTTTTTTTACATTAAAACAGGCAATATTATAATTGAACATTAATAAATTAATTATAGTTTTCTTCTTTTTTTTCAGGGTTTCAGGAATATGAAAATTAGAAAGTTTTTTTAATATTTTACATTTATATATATTTTCTATTGTCACAAATATATACACACGTATGAACGCGTGTTCAAGTCATTAAACACAGATTCATCTGCAGTACTCATCAGTCAATCAATCACTAATGATGTGCAAGAAGTTGCGATGCTGCGTCAGAGTATTCCATCGCCGTCATGTCTCCGTTTTCCAAACGTGTTTTCAGGGCTGCTAGTCTTTGCTCGAGCTGACGATACTTTCTTTTTTTGACTGGACGAACGCCCCCTGCCTGGTATTGAAGAACCCTAATGTAGCAAGCAGCTTCAATCCGCTGTAGTATGGAAATGATACCGAAGATGTTTGGATGGGCATGTCGTACGGCCTTCTTCAATTTACTGTGCCACCCTTCACAATGGTTTGTTGTCCTGGGACCCACAGTTGTATAATGATTCCAAATTGGCTTATCACCCTCAACCCACTGTTCTGTTACGTAGTCTGTGAAGGCAGTAACGCTCGCAGGAAGATCCTCCTCCCCTATGGCCTCTAACGCTTGAAACCAAATGTCCTCTACCTCAGCTATTGGAACTAATGGCAACACCGATGCTCGTCTAACCAGTCGATGGATTGTGTCATTTTCCTTGTAGGCTGTAGAGAGTCCTAAAGCTTGAACTTTTCGCCAAACGCACTGTGTGTAATGAAAAAAGCAAGCTTTCACATTGGTGTCTGGAAAAACTCTCTGTGCGCCGTTACGGGAAGCCACCTCGTGGTCTAGATATACAGTTTCAGGTTGAAGTTCAAAACCGTACTCCTCACATTTCTGTTTTAGTTGGCTGAAAAATTTCACGTAGACGTCAGTTGATTTTCCTGGGAGAAACGCGAATACTAGCGGATACATTTCACCGTCAATAAATCCATGTAACGTAAACAACTGGTGAAATAAACTTGGGCACGTGTAAAATGTTCCGTCGGCGTAAATAGTGTTGGCTGCACACAGTTGTTGTAGTCCAGTTCTAGTTGCGAAGACGAGCATTTTGTTGTTTTCGTCGATGTTGATTTGAAGGAATTCGCCGCCTGCTGTTGTCTGTGTCCATTCTCCTTCTAACTGGATGTTAGCAGTTGACGTTGGAAGTACGGGACGAAGTTTACTCCGCTCTTTGTACAGTGCAGTCTTACACGTTTTGAACGTTGGTATATGTCTTGCCATTTGTTCTGTCTCTTCATCCCAATCTTTTCCGCGGATGTTGGCAATTTCTTCCTCGTAGATTGTTGGAATAGGGGTAAGTTCATCCCGACAACGTTTGCGAATATCTCCCATGATGTTTCTAATGTAATTGTCTACGTTATTGGGCGGGTGTGTGTGGTTGTCAGTATGTTTGGTTAATCTACCATCAACTGTTGTTGCCCTTGTTCCGCATCCTTGTTGACAACATGACCAATAAATACGATCAGGTTTACGTGATTTCATCTGAAGGGAAAAGTTTGTATACAGACAGAGGAAGGACACATATCATATTGTGTATAGACAGACAGACGGACGTACTGACAGACGGACAAACATCATATTGACAGACGGACAAACATCATATCGTGTTAAGACAGACAGACGGACAGACATTATATTATGTAAATACAGACAGACAGACGTACATACATTATATTATTTAAATACAGACAGACAGACGGATGGATGGACTCACAACACATTGTGTACAGACGGATGGACAAACATCATATTGTGCTAAGACAGACAGACGGACAGACATTATATTATGTAAATACAGACAGACAGACGTGCAGACATTATATTATGTAAATACAGACAGACAGACGTGCAGACATTATATTATGTAAATACAGACAGACAGACGTGCAGACATTATATTATGTAAATACAGACAGACAGTCGTGCAGACATTATATTATGTAAATACAGACAGACAGTCGTGCAGACATTATATTATGTAAATACAGACAGACAGTCGTGCAGACATTATATTATGTAAATACAGACAGACAGTCGTGCAGACATTATATTATTTAAATACAGACAGACAGTCGGACGGATGGACTCACAACACATTGTGTACAGACAGACGAACAGACATTATATTATGTTAAGACAGACAGACAGACGTGCAGACATTATATTATTTAAATACAGACAGACAGACAGATGGACGAACATACATCACATTATATAGACAGACAGACGGACACACATCAGGAGAGAAAGAAAAAAGTATACTTACATTAAATCTAGTAGTATGATGGAAACCATATGATGTTTATGAAACTTGAAATAAAGCAAAATAAAACCATGTATGCACTCTTGCCAAAACCGAGGTACAAGAGATTACAAATGGTTTTCACTAAATTAATTAAATCTAAACAGAAACACATTTAATTTTGCACCCTTGTCGAAACGAAATTACAAGAGTGCAAACTGAATGGAATTTTTAGATAGTTCTGGGTTAACAGTCTTAACAGTACATTTTACACTGGACCATTAAGTTTAGCACACGCGTCTAGGAGGCTGCTTGTAGATCTTTGGTTAGCCGCATACTCCCCCCAGAGTTTCATGAGTCGCCCCTGGGTCTGCCGAGTCTGTCTGGATTGATGCCTCTTCAGCTTCTTCTCCCTGACCAATATACCTTGGACTGGTATGTCCTTGGCCTCCTTGTACAGTAGGTCCAGGAGAAGGTAATAAGCTTGGTTGCCTTTCCTAGCACGGCGGCTGAGACGAGCATGCCAGCCCTCGGCATCGTTAGTTCTGATGGATCACCCGAAAACCGACCAGGACTCTACAGGCCAGATGGCACCCTCTATCCAGGTGGTCCGGACATACCCGAAGAAGATATCCAATTGCTCGTCGTGCGTGTGATTCTTCGCCACTAACTTTCTAAATGCCGGTCGGATGTCATCTGCTGGAAGAAGCGGCAGCGCAAACACCTTCCGCAGCCTGTTGGTGTAGGCAGTCTGAAATGGACAAATAAATAATATATAAAAATGAAAAATATAATATTATTAAATTTAAATAAACGTTATAATATTTGCAGTGGTACATTCATCTCATTCTTATATTATGTAAGATAAAGATCAATGTTAAAATGCAGAATCGATAGCAAATTTTAAAGGAAACAGCTGATATATTTTCATATTTTTACCTGATCTTCACGGTAGGATGTTGTCCATGGAGGTTTCTTCTGGTGCACGTGCAGCATTGCATGGGGTACAGGTGAACACAAGCTCTGTATCGTTTTGTGCAGAGGCTCTGTATAGGGCAACACTGATACCTGAACAAATATTAAAACACAGGACTATTATAACAATACAAAAATCATGAATAAATGAGAAATTACAAAATTTAATGATGTTAGACGGATAAATATAATGTTTTGTTCACAGCCTGATAAATTGGCATTTTATACTTTTAATACTAGCTTTTAATATAGTTATTTGCTATGAATCTTATAACCATCTCCTCCTTAAAACAATTATTGAAACATTGTCATTATGAAACCATTCAGTTTTTCCATCATACTTGGAAGAAAAGTTATTTCATATTTTAGAAATGTATAATTACCTGTGTTACCACATAAAAGATGCTGCCAGCGTCCACAAATGTCGCAGTCAACGGCGCGGTGGTTTTTGAACACACCCTTGTGACGATGTATACACGGAATACCAATAGAAGGCATGGTAGCAGTGGATAACTTCCCAGTTTTTAGGATGAGAAGGTTGTGAGGTTTTCAGTGAGTAATAGTTTTTATTTTTGCCCGCCCTATGGCACTAGGCCTTTTGGCGAGCTTTTCAGTAGGTGGTTAATATGGTTGAAAGGGGAAGTTGTAGGGGAGTAATTGTTTCAATAATGGCAAGAACCAGGCAGACAACTGTGTCAGTTGGATAGGATTGGCTGTGAAATTCAGAAGGCGATTAGATTAAAAGTAATATAGTATATTAACTGCCCTTAGATGTTTCTATTAAGCTCTGGTTGGTCTATTTATTATTTTAAGTTTAAATTGAGGAAACAATATATTCCAACGCCAGCGCGTCACCATTTTTAAAAAAAATAAATGTAAATTCCCTTCCAAAAGGAATGGACATCTTTAAATGTAAGCATATATTTTTAAAACACACTAAAATAACCCAGTGTTGTTAGTAGGACATCACTCCAGATCTCAATATAAAACAAAGCCAAATGAGGCGTGCGCTATGAGAGTAAGCATGTCGAGTGGGGTTTTCAAAAAAATACTATCAATTTTTAGGTCTACTGATCAGAGATCAGCAGAGCTTATGCGGTGGTGCGGCGTCCGTCGTCCGTCCGTCCGTCCGTTAACTTTTATTTGTAGCGACTACTCCTCTGAAACTACTAGATGGATATTCATAAAACTTTACAGAAATGTTGCCCATGAAGTCTAGTTGATCCTAGCAAAAATTCATGTTGATGTGAAATCCAAGATGGCCGCCAAAGCTAAAAATAGATTTTTTAAATTCAAGTTTGTAGCGACTACTTCTTGAAAACTATAAGTGATATTGATATGGGACTTTTTTTTCTAAAATGATCAGCATGACATGATGTTGGTCTTTGTCGAAAATCGTTTTGATTTGACGTTAAACATGGCTGCCAGCGGCAATCTTTGTTTACATAGTTATATAATGAAAACTTGTAGCGACTACTCCTCTGAAACTACTTGACGGATTTTCATGAAACTTCACAGGAATGTTGCTCTTGATGTCTAAATGATCCTAGCAAAATTTCAGATCGGCCAGAAATTCAGGATGGCTGCCACAGTTAAAAATAGATTTTTAAAAAATAAGTTTGTAGCGACTACTTCTTGAAAACTATAAGTGATATTGATATGGGACTTTTTCTAAAATGATCAGCATGACATGATGGTTATCCGAGTCGAACATTATTTTGATTCGACATTAAACATGGCTGCCAGTGGCCATCTTTGTTTACATAGAGTTATATAATGAAAACTTGTAGCGACTACTCCTCTGAAACTACTTGACGGATTTTCATGAAACTTCACAGAAATGTTGCTCTTGGTGTCTAATTGATCCTAGCAAAATTTCAGGTCGGCCGGAAATTCAAGATGGCCGCCATGGCTAAAAATAGATTTTCAAAATACAAGTTTGTAGCGACTACTTCTTGAAAACTATAAGTGATATTGATATGGGACTTTTTCTAAAATGATCAGCATGACATGATGGTTATCCGAGTCGAACATTATTTTGATTCGACATTAAACATGGCTGCCAGTGGCCATCTTTGTTTACATAGAGTTATATTATGAAAACTTGTAGCGACTACTCCTCTGAAACTACTTGATGGATTTTCATGAAACTTCACAGAAATGTTGCTCTTGATGTCTAATTGATCCTAGCAAAATTTCAGTTCGGCCGGAAATTCAAGATGGCCGCCATGGCTAAAAATAGATTTTCAAAATGTTTGTAGCGACTACTTCTTGAAAACTATAAGTGATATTGATATGGGACTTTTTCTAAAATGATCAGCATTACATGATGTTGGTCCTTGTCAAAAATCATTTTGATTAGATGTTAAACATGGCTGTCAGCGGCCATCTTTGTTTACATAGAATTATATAATGAAAACTTGTAGCGACTACTCCTCTGAAACTACTTGACGGATTTTCATGAACTTCACAGGAATGTTGCTCTTGATGTCTTATTGATCCTAGAAAAATATCAGGTCGGCCGAAAATTCAAGATGGCCGCCACGGCTAAAAATAAATTTTCAAAAAACAAGTTTGTAGCGACTACTTCCTGAAATCAAAATCAATCAGTAGACTTCAAGGTCATTGACCTCTTGTTTAGAAATGTTAGGCTTGGGTTAAACCAAACTGATATAAATAAAATAATAAAAATACTAATAATAAATTATTAAAGGTCATCAATTATTCAATCCATGTTAAAGCTGATTGCATTCTGATTGCCAATTATTCTTGAGTGAACCCTTTTCAATGGCATACTTTAATTTGTGTGGGTAATTATCTGTGTATCTGAGTGCAAACTGATATCATAACACTATCTACTTTTATGGGAGCTGGACTAAGATTATGTTTTATTATTATTTTCAATTCGTAAAAATGGATATTATTTATATACTTGAGGTAATGCAAAACATACATTAATTATTGTCATATAGCTATTGTTGACTCAATTAACGTTTATTTTCTCAAAATATCATTTAATATTCATTCTAAATAACTTGCATACATGTTTATACTCATTTATATTCATTAAAGACTTGGTCTCAGTTGTTTTAAAGTGTGGTCCGGGTCGTCCTAAAACGTGGTCCAGGTTGTCCTAAATGTGGTCCGGGTTGTCCCATGGTCCTGGTTGTCCCTAATTCAAATAATCAATTATCTTCGGAGGTCTTTGTGTTACATTTTAGATGTCTTTGCGCTGACCTGCCGAACTTGCACATCCAATGCTTATTTGATTTATTCATTTATTAATATTATACTTTACTAAGGATGAAAAATTAACCAAAAAGGTATAAAAATTTAACAAGAGCAACTCTATAAGATTTAATTTATTATGCTTTACTCTACTCCCTGACTTTACCAAGGACCAATAACAAAAACGCGTAAATACAACATAAATTGTCTTTGATATTAACTTAGGATGTCTTTGCGCTACCTTGCCCATCTTTTTAGATGTCTTTGCGCTGACCTGCCCGTCTTGCACATCCAGCGCTCATTTGATTTATTCACTTATTAATATTATACTTTACTAAGGATGAAAAATTAACCAAAAAGGTATAAGGTTTAAGAAGAGCAACTCTATAAGATTTGTCTTTCGTTCCAATCCTATTAACTATATACTGTACCAATATAAAACTGTTGAAATAATATATGTTTAAACCAAAAAAGGTATATATGCAACATACATTGTATTTTTGGTGTCTTTGATATTAATTTATGGTGTCTTTGCGCTACCCTGTCCGTGTTTGAGTGTCTTTGCTCGTGTTTGCATGTCTTTGCGTGTCTTTGCGTGTCTTTGCGCTACCCTGCCTGTCTTTGCGTGTGTTTGCGGTATTTAGTAGGACCGTTTAGCGCACCACAAAAATAATGGCAGACGATGTCACAAAACAAGGTAATGTTGTTTCCACGATTCCTTGGATTTCTCTTCTCAGCATGGCAGAGAAAACTAGTACGAAAGGGGTTTGCTTCATGTATGTATCTAATGATGTAAATAAAACAAAACAATACGCCATAAACGTGATCAGTGCAAAGCCACTTAAAGATATCATGAAAAGTCCGAAAACATATTGCTATTGTACACTGTGCCCTGCAGGAGGGAGGCATCTGCGACACCTGCCAAGAACAGATATTTATTTGCACACAAATAAGCAGTATCCAAACTATCACTGAAAGTGTTAAAATAACTCACTGAAAGCATTGATAAAATCGAATAACTCACTGAAAGCATTGATAACTTCAACCAAACTCAGATGAGCAACCTTTCAATTGCAGTTAAGGCCACAGAAGCTCACATAAACGCACAAGTTGGCAGTAATATGTTGACTTGTTTCTTTATTGTGATATATTTGTTTTGGTATTTTCACTAACAGAAATGTGTGGAACTCGGTTCCAATGTCATTTCATTTGACCTCAGAATCCACATGTGAAAGAGACAACAATTTAATGCAATGTTTTAGTTACCATGATATCTATATAAACTTAACATAATAACACAATTTAAAAAATACATTTTTATATAGAATAAAAATAGTCATTGACCTAATGTAGTCAAAGGTCACGTATGTATTACACATAACAACAGGGTTCGACACTAACGGTAGTCCGAGACCACCAGAATTTGTCTCGGACTACCAAGACCTCCAAGCTGAGCAGTCCCGTGGACTACCTACTTCTGACAAAAACAGACATTATCGTCAACTTAGTAATAAAACATAAGAAATAAACAACTTTATTATAATTTGTCGCCGAAGTTTGTTAAATCTCCTATCCAAAGGTGTTTTCTCTTTGAAAAACGCGATGTTTTTCTGGCAAAAAACAGATGTTATGATGTACGCTTTTCACAGACAAAACTGGTTTCCAGTATGAATGTTAAGTCTACAAAGACGAGTCCCAGCGCTTTGCTCGCGACTGGTACCCATATTGTGAATATGAGAAGGGTACTCGGAATAATTCATTGCGTGGCGCATGTTTCGTCACCATAACTTATGGGTGCCACACTTAAGCATCTCTAGTGATTGCCCAGCTCAAGCCATAATGTTTATAAACATTTCCCTGCAATTCCTATGCTCACTGTACAAGTACATGCCTACTGGCTGCATATTTCGCCATTAAATTCTACTGATCAAGAATACGACCAGTACCCGGGCATACCAGGCCTGTTAGAAAATACCCCTAGCACCCATGAAATCCATAAAAAATGTTTAGTAAAAACTCTAATACACATTTGGCATCGAACCATAATGTGTTGGCCAGTAGAAACGCTATTAAAAAAACATACTAGTTGCATAATTTTATGCAGAAAGTGAAAGCAAACGAGGGCACATTCCCATGTGCACAGGGCTGACTGGAATATTGGCAAGAGCCACAGGCAAAATGACAGGTACAATGACTCAAACAACCAGTATAGACACATGTATATACTGAACCAATTGTCGAGAAAGTCGACTGATTCAAATGTGAATTTCCCAGCATGCAGGGACATGGGAATATTGGCATGGGCCACAGATGCCGTGTCGGGAACAGACGAGATAAGGGACAACTGGAATCTTCTTGAGATCTACAGCCAAGACCCCAGGCACAGAAGCAAGAGCCCCTGGCACAGGAACGACACGGACATGCAATGGCAAGTCAATATGTACCATAAGCAAACCTACCTATGCCACACAGTGACTTCAGACTGGACTAACAGCTGATTTAGCCTCAGTTTCCTTTTCTTTACAATGTTATGTTGGTCTGTAATATCACTTGCATCAACTAAAGTAGATGCATTGACTACAAAAAATACATTGCGCTGATAGTCAAAAAAGGCTGTTCAGCAGATCCATGAGCCAATTATAATGCTGGGCACTCTATGACAGACGATTTATGTAAATTTAAATTAAACTATAATACTTTTCCTCTTTTTGGATATTTGGATATTAAATCCAGATTCCTGTAAAGCAATGAGAGCATGTTTCCATGTGCACAGGACAGCTGGAATATTAGCAAGAGCCACAGGCGCTGTGTCAGAAATGGACGAGATTGGGACAACTGGAATCTTTTTGAGATAGTCCGCCAAGACACCAAGTACAGAGGCGAGAACTTCTGGCACAGGAACAACACGGACACGCAATGGCAATTACGCACCAAAGAAATGATACATACCTACCTATGCCACATAGGACTTCAGACTGGACTGGATAATGTTAACCTTTTCTTTGGAGGACCTTTTTATGTCGCCTTTTCGAAGAAAAATGCGATACATAGGGATCACTATGTCATCCATCAGTCGGTCCGTCATGAAAACTAAACGTTGGCTATAACTTTCTCATTTCTTGATATCTCTTCATCCAACATTTAAGATATTGACAAGATCGACATGATCATACTAAAATATAAAGGTCTAGGTCACACTGAAGGTCATTATATGGGTTAAATACTCGACTATGACTTTTGTTTCTTCACGAAAAATTGATTATGACTTTTGTTTTCTTCACGAAAACTTGATTATGACTTTCTGTGTTTTGTAGTTAATTTGGGATATGAATTTTTTCCAGCATTCATATTTTGCTTTTTTGGGTGAAGGCTAACCGAAACCCAAGCCCACCCATACGTATTTTAGTGTTTTTGATGATTTTCGGATTTTACCATTTCCTTGTACTGGCTTTAATTTCTTTATTCTTGCAGATATTACAATGTGTTTATGCGGAAAGTGAAGGTAGTTCAGTACTCTTGAATTATAAATAATATTTAAATTTAAAATATATATGAGGGGCTCATATTACGATAAAATGAACCTGTAGATGTTACTGGTTCAAAAATAGTAGATTTATTTTATTGGGTGGGCTTGGGTTTCGCTTAGCCTCTCACCCCTCACATATATATTCAATTTAAATACTATTAATAATTCAAGAGTAATGAATTGCCTATACTTTCCGCATAAACACATTCTAATATCTGTTAGAATAAAGAAATTAAAGCCAGTACAGTAATATGGTAAAATCTGAATATCATCAACAACACTAAAATACATATGGGTGGGCTTGGGTTTCCGTTAGCCCTCACCCCTCATATATATTTTCAATTTAAATACTATTTATAATTCAAGAGTAATGAATTACCTACACTTTCCGCATAACCACATTGTAATATCTGTAAGAATAAAGAAATTAAAGACGGTACAAGGAAATGGTAAAATCCGAAAATCGTCAAAAACACTAAAAAACATATGGGTGGGCTTGGGTTCGCTTAGCCTCTCACCCCTCACATATATATTCCCTTAAATACTATTTATAATTCAAGAGTAATAAATTACCTACACTTTACGCATAACCACTTTGTAATATCTGTAAGAATAAAGAAATTAGAGACAGTACAAGGAAATGGTAAAATCCGAAAATCGTCAAAATCACTAAAAAACAGATGGGTGGGCTTGGGTTTCGGTTAGCCCTCACCCAATATATATATTTTCAATTTAAATACTATTTATAATTCAAGAGTAATGAATTACCTACTCTTTCCTCATAACCACATTGTAATATATGTAAGAATAAAGAAATTAAAGCAAGTACCAGGATATGGTAAAATCGGAAAATCATCAAAAACACTAAAAAACAGAAGGGTGGGCTTGGGTTTCGCTTAGCCTCTCACCCCTCACATATATGTTCAATTCAAATACTATTTATAATTCAAGAGTAATGAATTGCCTACACTTTCCGCATAAACACATTGTAATATCTGTAAGAATAAAGAAATTAAAGCCAGTACAGGGAAATGGTAAAATCCGAAAATCATTAAAAACACTAAAATACGTATTGGTGGGCTTGGGTTTCGGTTAACCCTCACCCTTTATATATATTTTCAATTTAAATACTATTTATAATTCAAGAGTAATGAATTACCTACACTTTCCGCATAACCACATTGTAATATCGCGGTCCACAGCGCGGGGAGCTAGCCTGTATTCGTGGACCAAAACAGTTGTTTTCATGCAGCTCGAATTGCATGAGGAAAGAATATAAGATTCAACCCTTTCCTATTAAGCATTGACCTGGCCGAGCCCTATACAAGATAATACAGTATTTAATTAATAATGTAATATCATTTCAAAAGGTATGCAAAACATTAAACAAGAGAATCGATATTGTATTCGTAAAACTATGTAAAATCAGTTCAAAAGACAGGCCTTGCATCCAACTTTGTAGTAGAACTAATATGTAAAACATTTAAGATATATACTTAAAGTAAATGCACATAAACAAACAATATTGTAACATGTATTAAGTTTGACTGTGGGGTCGTAGAGACCCATTATGTATTATAAAAATGTAAATAAATACTATTTCTTTAGCCATTCTAATTTAGAACCATCATCTGCTTTGGTGATTCCATAGTTGAAGAACAGTTCTTCGTAAGGACGAATTTTACGGGTTGCTATTAAAAACACATATTCTCGACCATGTACTTCCATTGTCTTTGGTTTTAAGTTCGCCGTATGGGGTGGTGTAGGATGATTTATCAGCCGTCCATAGGTGTTGATAAACGTCTCCTTTGTATGACACCCACAACCTATGCAGGCGTCAACGCACATCTTTTTGCCGGCCTTGTTCTTGAAAAACATGATATAATTACTTTCCGGTGGTTGAATGTTTTTGATTCGTTCCTCTCCCTCCTTCGCAGTCAGATGTTGTCCATGGTAGTCACAAACTACCGCTCCCTTTTGCTTACAATAAAGTCCATTGAATGTGCCCTTTCCTCTGTCTAAGGTATCCTTAATTGTCAGATCTGGCCATTGTTGATCATTGACTCTATTGCGCAACGAATCATCTGATGTTAGACTTACTAATGATTTTGCTGCGTTAAGCTGGTCTTTCATGCTGCGTGCTATGTCCTGTCGTTTTATCTTGACTCCTCCTAATCGGAGGATTGTGTCCTCATCCGGTACTTGCGGAAGATCGTCCAATTCGGCTATGCAGTTCATCTTACCAGCCTTGACTGCTGTCTTCAAAGTTTTCTGGGCAATCATATCAGTTAGACCTAAATACTTACAGTGTCGAATTTTCCTGTTGATGATCATAGCTGATTTCTTTTTATACCCATACTCAGTTTGAATTGTACTAACCGTTGGAATAACGGCACTAACGATGTCTCCGTACCTACTTTTCAGTGCAACTACCAACGTCTCTACCTTCTCTTGAATTGGCGTTCCAGGTGTCGTCGGCATATCTGGTCTCTTCTTTTTTGTCGGTGGCGTCTTCATTGGACTGACTCCGGGTGGTGTCCTATGGCGTTTGGGAGTGTGTTGGCATGGTGTCCTGCTGGTGGTGTCTTCTGTTGTTACTGTGGATGTTGGCATCGTAGACGCAGGTACACTTTGGAATAGACTTACCGGCGCTTTGAAACCATCAAATGTTGTTGGTATGTCTTGTCTGGAATGAGATCGGTAGTATTCCGACGCCTGTTCCTGAATTGTAAAAGCATTAATACTCCTACCAACATCTCTTACCCTGTAACTCGTGTCCCTTGTATGCTCCGAATGACAGAGAAAATCGGCAATATCTTTCTTCTGGTCCGCTGGTAGATTCTGTGTGTATGTTTCGACACTCTTTCTCGCATCCGAGCAGCTAAAGAGTGGCAGTTTGAAACGTTTCTGCAGCTTCCCTGGTGCTTCTGAGAATTTGGTGAACGGTACTCCGTTCTTCTGCAAAAAAAAGCGTGTTTCACTTACCCCGTGTTCTGTTTTGATTGGTGTCCTCACATGTTCGTGGTACGTCCTAAAGATGTCCTTCCACTCTTCTTGCAGAACCAGATTGGCATCAAATTGGTCAGCGGTCTTGTGATTGGACGCATGTATCACCCAGTACAATGTGCCCCCATGTTCCAGCGATGGCTTCTGCATCGCTGCTGAAAACTGGAGTTCAGTGAGGTACTCCAACATGCTGGGTCGGTTGGCCATGCGCAAAAGTACATGCGATGACATGTATCTATTGACATATGCCACCTCGTCTCGATTTAATCGACTGCCTGTCGCTGCTGTAGACATCATTTGCTGAAATTTTAACTTACCTACTCGCAGAACTTCCTGTACTTCGTATGGTGTAGGGGGTTGTAACATCTTCTCCGATTTGTTGTGCCGTCTCTGCTCCTTGGCTTGATTGTCGAGTCCTGTTCCGATGAGTACAATGTTGTCCGTAACACCTCCTTTAAGCCGCGCATACTCGGCTGGATTTTCAGTACACATGTTTCCGCTTGACGTAACGTACTTAACGAAATTCTTCAATGTTTTATTATAGTTATACAGCGTCTGAAAATCCATGTCGCCCTCCGAGCGCAAACGATCGTTCAGATTTTTGTAATTCTCCATAGTGATGACCTTGGTGGTAAAAGTTGATTGTTCACCTCCCATGAAGTACATCAATCTCCCGATGTTGCTGACGTTATTTGCGGATGTACGTTTCGGTTTATATTGTGACTCGTACCACACAGTGAATAGTGTGAATACATCCTGATTGGAATACTCGACCGGGACGTCGTACCAGCCCATTTCAGAAAGCTTACCCTTTGTGCCAGTCAAGTACTTGTATTTAGTAGTTGCAGTGGCCTTCGCTGGAGACTTCTTCATCCTGATGCCAAAGAAGGTTTTCTTTCTGGGTGTTAAACGGCCTGTATTGGGGTCCCGCCGTTGCTTGGTCGTCTTCATCTTCTTCGTGGGCGTCCTTAACTTAAAGGCAGGTGAAGTTTCCATCGGCTCCACACCTGATGAACTGCTCTCTGCAGAACTGATGTCTGCATCCAAATCACCATCGGTCGGATGTGAGCTGCATCCTGGTTGGGGTTGTACCGCCACTTCAGCTACTACAATAAGTAATTCAACAATTAATATATGTTAATATTACCTAATACAAAATAGTAAGTCATTGATGTGTAATGATATATAATTATAATAACTATCAATATATTTCAGATGTAATGTCAAGGCAACACTGATACATTATAAAGTATTAATAATATATAATATTTATTATTCCAAATAAGGTGTATTTTATTGTGTTAATATGTAAATATGGATCAGTGTACAAACAAACCAATTACTAGTTGTATGCACATCAAGAATGTGAATGTATTATACAACAATGTCGTCTTTATTATTGAAATTGCGTTCACATAGTACGACACTTGTAAATGTTTAAAAGCAGCAATATCAAGCAATTGAACGTATGTCTTACCTTTGGATTGAGGCTTGGGTGATGGTGTATCCTCGTTGGGTAGCATTGGCATATCGTCTAAGTCCTCGTCTTCAACGTCAGAGGAAAGGAAGGGAATTAGTCTGTGTGCGCCTCTAATCAAAGGTAAGGGGGCACTCCACAGTTTAATGTACATTTCTCAATCTTCAAACCCATGACAAGCTCTTAGCCTGAATCCTTGAGCAAAAATAAATCACATCATCATTGTGTCATACATTTCTGAGAAGACAATAAAATTACCCATGTTTCCATACCAAATAAAAGTATCAAAAAGCATTTTCTGTACAACTTTAGTCTCATTTCTTTAAGATTACCCCACCCCTTAAAACATGCTAAAAATGCAATTTTAGCAATATTTCAAATGTCAATAAATGAAAATAAAACATTTTCCTACACATATCAGGGTCATGTCATCACTCATAATGCTCTTGCATATCAGGAAATGCTAAATTTTACATACCAAGTCCGGCATTTTAAAAAGTTATTCCACGCTGATCTCTTCGTCAGTGAAAATCAACCATTTTAACTACTTTTAGGAAGTTTTTGATTGGTTCACATTTTTCTATTTATAGCCTCCAAAAAACCCAAAGAATGCATATTCCAATACACCAAAATAAACTTAGAAGTAATCAAAACTGAAAAAACCATCAAACATGTGCTTCATAATTATTATAAAGACCATCCATGGACCTAAAAGATGCTTAGTTGATTTCTTTCTGATTTACACCATGGACATTCATGCGAAACTGAGGACTGCCCCCTTAAGGGAAAGTTGTCCGTTAAAAAAAAATTTAAACGCCCCTTTTTCCATTTCGCGAATTTATTCCGGACGTCTTGACATACGTTTTATTGCGACTGTCCAAAAATTGGCCTAACAGCACCTTTTTAAGATAACACTGAAATAGCCTTTTTAACAGCTTTTTTGCAAACTTTTTTCTTTCGGTCGTTTTTTTTTCCATAGCATGAAAAAGGTCTGAAATTTGCAATCAGAAGTCATTTCCTCTCTAAAAAGTTGCCTCCTATAACCCGATTTATATAAAGCCGCTATCTTGTGCGATTTATTTTTATTTTAACGCGACACGACATAATGACGTCATGTGACATGACGTCACCCCACATGCTATTCTATGTTTAACGTCATTTTACTATGACATCAAAATACCATAGCAACCAGTACTTAAATGGGACATTACCATTAGCAAAGTGTACATATATTGAAACAGTGTTATGGCGAACCCAAGAATTACACAAATGGTTAGTTTTTAAATGGCAAAAAGCCCACCTCAAACTTAGAAAATCCTACTAAAATTGCATATACCAACCGCAAGACACATGGGATCTTGAGATATCGCAAGTTAGATATCTCACGATAAGTTGCAATACATCTTGAGAAATTGTAAGATATATCTCTATTTATTTTGTGATATCAATGACTCAAGACACATTGAGATATCTCAAGATAATTATCTCAAAATAACTTAAGATATCTCAAGACAGTTATCTCAAGATAACTTGAGATATATTGAGATATCTTGAGATTAATTGAGATATCTCAATACAAATATCTCAATATAAATTGAGATATCTCAAGATAAAATGTGATATCTCAACATGGAGTATCTCAAGATAAATAAGACATATATCGAGATAAATAAGGATACGGTGCATCGCGGAGTATTACAATATACATATTTTACCGAGTTGTTCATAATCTGGGTTTCGTAGCAATGCGGGTTGGCCTTATCGACAAATTACATTCTAACCGAAGTAGTTCTCTTCGCAAACAAACCGAATGGTAACAAACTTTGAAAATATGTTGAAATACAGACAAAAAATCCTTCATTTGACTGTTTTAGTAAAAAAAGGTTTGACCCTTAAGGGGGCACTCCACAGTTTAATGTATATTTCTCAATCTTCAAACCCATGACAAGCTCTTAGCCTGAATCCTTGAGCAAAAATAAATCACATCATCATTGTGTCATACATTTCTGAGAAGACAATAAAATTACCCATGTTTCCATACCAAATAAAAGTATCAAAAAGCATTTTCTGTACAACTTTAGTCTCATTTCTTTAAGATTACCCCACCCCTTAAAACATGCTAAAAATGCAATTTTAGCAATATTTCAAATGTCAATAAATGAAAATAAATTTTTTTCCTACACATATCAGGGTCATGTCATCACTCATAATGCTCTTGCATATCAGGAAATGCTAAATTTTACATACCAAGTCCGGCATTTTAAAAAGTTATTCCACGCTGATCTCTTCGTCAGTGAAAATCAACCATTTTAACTACTTTTAGGAAGTTTTTGATTGGTTCACATTTTTCTATTTATAGCCTCCAAAAAACCCAAAGAATGCATATTCCAATACACCAAAATAAACTTAGAAGTAATCAAAACTGAAAAAAACATCAAACATGTGCTTCATAATTATTATAAAGACCATCCATGGACCTAAAAGATGCTTAGTTGATTTCTTTCTGATTTACACCATGGACATTCATGCAAAACTGAGGACTGCCCCCTAAATCAGCATTGGCCAATTGGTAGTCTTCATCTTCATCTCCATCTTGTGTGACAGTTTCATCTTCGACAGCTTCGTCAACTTCTGCTTTTATTGTCCTTCCTGTTAAGTTATTACTTACCGTCGGTACTCCGGACTCCATAAATACGTCTTCAAATGTTTTTGGAACCGGAAAGTGGCCAAAATCCTCCAATGTTTCCATTAGCTCTTGTCTTGTGTAGACTCCTTTCGTAAATCGCTTGGGATTGAACACAATCGAAGAGCTCATATTAGTATGTGCTACCTTCGTGTTCGCGCTAATCTCGGTTGCAATCGAATTGCGATCTTCAACACTTACCTCTTTGCTTAATGCTTTGCAATACTCCTTTATATGTCTGTGTATCCGATTCCCAGAATACTTGTAGCATCGCAGGCAAAGTACGTCGTTGGTTGCTTTTTTTGCCATCTTATTTATGTACAATCACAAATGTGGAACACAGTAAAATAAAATAATATATGGTATACTATTAATAATATTGAAACAATACCAAATTAGCAATGCAATAAGAAGCACGATGATAGTATGCAGCGATGATTAATTGTCTTACCTCGTAATAATGAGTAATTGAACTGTTTAATAAAACAGAGTGTTCACACAAACTAGTAGTTATATCAAACAACAATACTACAATAAGTAATTCAGCTATTTATATATATATATTAATATATTTCAGAGTTAATGAGTCAATGCAACACTGGAACACAGTGAAATAAAATAATATATGGTATACTATTACTAATATTGAAACAATACCAAATTGCAAACTGCAATAAGAAATTGTAATTGTTTGAATGTAAAAGCAGCAATATCAACCAATTGAAAATAAGTCTTACCTTGTATACATAGATCAGTACAAGTCCTTATAGAATCCAATATATAACAAGCACACACAAGTAGAGTACAAAGTTTTAAAATAATAAATATTAATATCAACAATGGTAATACTAAAACGAAACCGTATTATCAATGCAAGCAAACACGAACAGAGAGCTGTAACAATGTCAGAGTATGAAACTCAACTGATGAAAATAACATTTATTCTACAATTTATAATTTGCGTTTTTATATTTTTCCATCTATTGAACCATTCCTGTTTGATATTACTTTTTATGCTACTATAGACTTCATGTACTCCGGGGTTAAGGGGTATAAGACTTCCTTTCATGGAGCCCTGTTTTGCAATCAGGTCTACTGCTTCGTTGCCCGTTATCCCTACATGGCTTGGGATCCAGGTCATATCAATTAATTTTTGCTATTTTGATGGCATACATAATTTTTACTATTAAATCTTGCCTCGTTTGGGACCTTTGCTATTGATTGGAGTGCACTTAGACTGTCACTTAGGATTACTACTCTTTTGGTATCATTCATGTTTACCCATGTAATCGCAGCATATATTGCTGAAAGTTCCGTTGTATATACAGATAGCATATGGTCTAATTTTATTTTTAACCTATGGATTATTTTGTTGTCCGGACTGTATATTAATACGCCTGATCCAGCTATATTTTTTTCCGGATCTTTGCTACCATCAGTAAATATTTTGATGCAATCGGAATAATTGGTTTCTATATGATTATCAGTTATCTTCTTAGCCTCGTCTATTGGGGTTGTTTTTTAGCTCTACTGATCAGAGATCAGCAGAGCTTATGCCGTGGTGCGGCATCCGTCGTCCGTCTGTCCGTCTGTCCGTAAACTTTTATTTGTAGCGACAACTCCTCTGAAACTACTGGATGGATATTCATGAAACTTTACAGAAATGTTGCCCATAAAGTCTAGTTGATCCTAGCAAAAATTCATGTTGATGTGAAATCCAAGATGGTCGCCAAAGCTAAAAATAGAGTTTTAAAATACAAGTTTGTAACGACTACTTCTTGAAAACTATAAGTGATATTGATATGGGACTTTTTCTAAAATGATCAGCATGACATGTTATTGATCCTTGTCAAAAATCGTTTTGATTCAACGTTAAACATGGCTGCCAGTGGCCATCTTTGTTTACATAGAGTTATATAGTAAAAACTTGTAGCGACTACTCCTCTGAAACAACTTGACGGATTGTCATGAAACTTTACAGGAATGTTGCTCTTGATGTCTAATTGATCCTAGCAAAAGTTCAGATCTGCAAGAAATTCAAGATGGCCGTCACAGCTAAAAATAGATTTTTAAAAAATAAGTTTGTAGCGACTACTTCTTGAAAACTATAAGTGATATTGATATGGGACTTTTTCTAAAATGATCAGCATGACATGATGTTGATCCTTGTGGAAAATTATTTTGATTCGACGTTAAACATGGCTGCCAGTGGCCATCTTTGGTTACATAGAGTTATATAGTAAAAACTTGTAGCGACTACTCCTCTGAAACTACTTGACGGATGTTCATGAAACTTCACAGGAATGTTGCTCTTGATGTCTAGTTGATCCTAGAAAAATTTCAGGTCGGCCGGAAATTCAAGATGGCCACCACAGCTAAAAATAGATTTAAAATAAATAAGTTTGTAGCGACTACTTCTTCAAAACTATAAGAGATATTGATATGGGACTTTTTCTAAAATGATCAGTATGACATGATGTTGGTCCTTGTCGAAAATTATTTTGATGGGACGTTAAACATGGCCGCTGGTGGCCATCTTTGTTTACATAGAGTTATATAATGAAAACTTGTAACGACTACTCCTCTGAAACTACTGGACGGATTGTCATGAAACTTCACAGGAATGTTGCTCGTGATGTATAATTGATCCTAGCAAAATTTCAGGTCCGCCGGAAATTCAAGATGGCCGCTATGGCTAAAAATAGATTTTCAAAATACAAGTTTGTAGCGACTACTTCTTGAAAACTATAAGTGATATTGATATGGGACTTTTTCTAAAATGATCAGTATGATATGATGTTGATACTTGTCAAACATTATTTTGATTTGACGTTAAACATGGCTACCAGCGGCCATCTTTGTTTACATAGAGTTATATAATGAAAACTTGTAGCGACTACTCCTCTGAAACAACTTGACGGATTTTCATGAAACTTCACAGGAATGTTGCTCTTAATGTCTAATTGATCCTAGCAAAATTTCAGGTCGGCCGGAAATTCAAGATGGCCGCCACGTTTAAAAATAGATTTTCAAAAAACAAGTCTGTAGCGACTACTTCCTGAAATCAAAATCAATCAGTAGAGCTTCAAGGTCATTGACCTCTTGTTTATTTATTAACTCTTGTAGTTCAAAACACGGCTTAATGGTTTCCATATTTACCATTGATGGGAATACTGGTTCTTGAGTTCGTATATCTTGTAATTTATATTTTTTCAATAGGACTTGCACAGTTTGCGTATATGGCGCGTTTACTCGCGTTTTACCTTTTTTATGCTCAAATATCCCTACCTCAGTAATTAGGTCATTTACCGGTAATTTATCTCCTAACCTATTTGTTCGCGCCCAGTATTTAAGCATGTTTTCTTCGCGTATGAGATTCAAGGGTAGTTCCCCACATTCTACTAGAACTGCAATTTGATTGGATCCATTAAACGCCCCTTTAACTATTCGCAGCGCTTTGTTTTGAACAACTTGAAGTTTTTTTGAGTTTATATTCTGATGCCGACGCGTGTGCAATACTGCCGTAGTTAATTTTGCTAAGTATTAGTGCTTTATATAGTAAGAGTAGGGACTTTTTGTCTGCACCATAGTCTGTACCTGTTAACATTCTCATTAGGTTTATATCCTTATTGCATCTATTAACTACGTATTCTATATGTTTTCCCCATGTTAGGTGCCTATCAAAGTACATACCAAGAAATTTTGCATGGGGCGCGTATTCTAATTGTTTATTACATAGCGTTAGTGTGGGGAAATGTGGCTGTCGATCTGGGTATCCTTCTTTTGATACCAGTAACACTTGTGTTTTGTCTGGGTTTATTGTGAGTCCCCATTTTAATGACCAATCCTCTATTACTCGTAGCATTTCTTGGCCCATTTTAATAAGTTTAATTGGACTTCTAGACGTCAACCACATTCCCCCATCATCTACAAATTGCGACAGTTGTGCATGGTCCTTAATATTTGTTTTCGTTATATTGAATGATTTGATAGCTTTCTCTAACGTATTCATAAATATACAGAATATTATTGGGGATAAGACGCTCCCCTGTGGACAGCCATTTTCGGTCGCAAATGTTTCTGATATATTGCCATTTATTTTTACTTTAATTTTTCTGCCGTCTAGGAAATTTGCCAACCATTTGAGCATTCTACCTTTTATACATATGTTATATAGTTGTACCAGGGCCCCTTTGTTCCAATATTTGTCAAAAGCATTGCTTAGATCTAAAAATATAGCTAGTAAATAGTCTTTGTTCATTTGCGCTTTCCTACAATCTGATTCGAGTCTTATAAGGTGGTCCTCACATGATCTGTTAGGTCTACATCCGGATTGATATTTAGATATTAGATTGTTTTTTTCCGCATAATTGACTAATCTTGGTTTAACCATTTTTTGCATGACTTTTGATAATACTGTAGTTAGCAATATTGGTCTATAAGAAGCCGGGAGGTGTTAATCTTTGCCTAATTTTAGTATCGGTATTATAACAGATTCGCTCCAGCTTTCTGGGGATATTGCATTTGCCCAGGAATGGTTATATATTTCTATTAGTTTTAATTTTGCATTTTCCGGTAATTGTTTAATCATTTCATAATGTACAAGATCTTCACCAGGGGCCGTATTTTTGCAATTTTGTAAAGCTTGTTCTCATTTAAATAGGGTAAAATCTTTATTGTATTCAATTTCTATATGACTATCTTGTGTTTTCATTTTTTTGTCAAGAATGTTTTCCATAGATTCTTTTATTAGCAGGAATTCTTGTTTGTGTTCCTCATTGCTACTTACTTTTTGATAATGTTTTGCTAGCGTATTAGCTTTTTCCTTATCGTTATATATAAATTAAGTTCCTTGTATTAGTGTTGGCATTGTTTTGGATGGTTCCCCCCTAAATCAGTTAACTATATCCCAAATATCTTTAGAATTAGTTCTATGGTTGATTTTAGAAATTAATTTTTGCCAGCAGTTAATTTTTGCCTTTTTAATTGTATCTTTCGTTTCGTTTCGTGTTAGTTTATAAATTTCATATGCTTCCGGGTCCTTGTTTTTGGCATAATTTTTCCTAGCGTTCTCTCTTTTCTTTATGCTTATTTTGCATTGTTCTGTCCACCATGGGCATATTTTCTTAGTATTTTTGTTCTTAGTTTCTTGCTTTGGTATAGTTTTAGAGCATACTTCTGAGAGTTCTGTAATAATTTTTTCATGATTTTCCTCTAGGTCTAAATTGTCAAGCTTAAACTGAAATTTATCGCTGCAGATCTGCCTAAACTGGGTCCAATCAGCTTTATTTATTCTCCATTTTGCTTGTGTTTTAATGGGTTCATATTCTGCTTTAAAGTTTAATTTTATTTCTATTGGGAAGTGGTCACTACCTATTGTGTTATCTACTGTATCAAAAGTTGCCTTATGTGCTAACTCTGCCGATATAAGACACAAATCTATTGCAGAATCTTTATGGCCCCCATCCCCTATTCTTGTAACCTGATCATTATTCATTAATACCATGTGATGTTCTTCTCAGTTCATCATACAGTAATTCAGCCTCGTTATCACATCTTAGATCACCCTGTGGATTCCAGGTTGGATGCTTGAGATTGAAATCACCTATCATTATTGTATTTTTATTTGCATTTTTAAATAGGTTTTGCAGGTTTACCTCAGTATTGTGTTCCGTTGCTGGTACATAGCAGTTAATAATTCTTATATTACGTTTGGACCCAAAAACAGTTATCCCATTGACTTCCATTTTGCCTATGTTTTGTATTTTATATTCTATAAATTTAACCCCATTTCTAACATAGATAGCCACCCCTCCTCCCTTTTCCTTACCGGGCCTGCATGTGTTAACCGGTGTTTGGTAACCATTTATTGAAACTTCTTTATTTTTTAGATGTGTTTCTTGTAAACATAAAACATCAGGTTGAGGATTTGCATTGTCTAAAAAGTTCTGCAGTTCTGTCTTTTTTGATGCTTCCTGACCACTTATTCCACGTGTGTTCCAAGACATGATAACTAGGCCGTTTTTATTTAAATTCATTTTTAGTTTGGGTCCCTCCATTTTAGCCTAGTTACCTTGGTAACTTACTTATCTAGCCTATACTACGTTTTTAAATCTAGTATCTCTGCCCCCAGTAACGCTCTGGCAGGATGGGACCCCTTATTGGGTGATTTGCCATTGGTCCCCGGTGTGGTTGGGGAGCCATTGGACCCCACATTGCCTGTCCTTGTCTAAAATATATTGGCCTATTATGAAAATGATGATTTAGCTTGGTCCCCGGTTTTGCTTATTGTAGTTTGGGACAGATTTTGGCCTGTCTAAGGTTTGGTGTACCTGTGGGACAGGTATTGCTTTTATGGCGTCGCCTTCCCCCTCTATTTCATTTATAAGATTTTCTATTTCTAATTCTGATAGATCTTTCTTTATTTTTGGGATTATTTTGCGGAGTGCCGCTTTAACCTTGGCATTAATTACTTCTTCATTTGTTTCATTCTGTGGTCTAGGGGTGTTAACCTGGGGCGTGTGCATGGGTGTGGCCTTTTTTGCTAAAGGTTCAAACCCTGCTGATTTTCTATTATCATTATGAGATTCTTGGATTTTATTATTTTTAGATTCTATGTTCTTGATATATTTTTGGTATGCAGGACAACCCTTGTAAGCCGCACTGTGGTGGTTCCCACAGTTTCCACATTGTTTGTCTTGTTTATTCCTACACATAGTGGCTGTATGGGGACCCGCACAGTGGGGGCACTTGGGTGTTTGCTTGTTGCATTTCTTTGTTAAATGGCCGTGCATTTGACAGTTATTGCATCGGATCGGGGTCCAGAGAGCAGGTTCTACTAATATGGTTTTCCCTTGTTGTGATTTTAATTCAAGTGGAATATTTGCTGAGTTAAAAGTAACCTTTATTGTGGCAGATGATATAAGCTTGCCATTCACTTTGTCAAATCCCCTGTAAGCCCTAGTAATGTTATTATGTTTAGCATTAAGAAGCTGTTTTAGTGCCTCTTCCGTTTGAGCTTTGCCTGCATCCATAAGTATGATACCTTTGGATTGTTTGTTTGAAGGGGTTGCTTTGTTTTTGTCTGTTGTTAATTTAAAATCATATTGCGCAAATTTGAAATTGTTAGCGTGGTCCATTTTTGAAGAGTTAATTCTAAATTGTGGTAATTGACCTGGTACTTGTGCTATACTGTGAGGCCCACATGTTTTACAAATTCTGTTATTACAGACTTCAGTTTGTCCATTGGGAAGGCCCGCTGGATTGTTGTCAGGGTGATGACAATCCATAGGGCGTCTACCACTGTACCAGACTGTTGTTTTGTTTTTGCTTTTGTTTTGTTTTTTGTTTGCCACCCCCCTTCCTTATCGTTGCTGTCTGACCCCATCCCCTCGGCAACCATCGTTTCCTGCGTTTGATTGTTTTTAAATGAGTTGTTAATGGGACCTCCCTCTATAGAATCAAACCTATTTAGTATCTCTACCAGTTGTTGAACTGAAATGTCTACCCCATTCTGCGCTAGTTCTCTATCCTTATCTACTCTACTTTCATCCAAGCTGCTATCTCCTTCCTCTACCTCTACATATTGTGCCTTGTTGACTGGGCTACCCATGCTTCCTATACTCTCATTGCTGCTATCTAGACTTCTATCTCTTTTTGTTCCTATCTTTCCTAACGTCGTCAGATTAGGCGTACTTACCATTAGTGGCGCTCTCATGTTGAGTACTTTTTGGCATGTTCCGGCCCTAGTAGGGGTGGCCTTGACCCTCTCACTTTCTACTTCTACTACATCCGCGTATGTTGGTTTGCTCATCGCTTCCATTTTACTCTGTTCTATTCTATTCTCTCTTGTTAATTTATATATATTCTATTCTATTCTATTCAATTCTACCTTGTTTATTTTCGAAACTTACTGAACGGTTTGCCCTAGATTAGATGGCCTATATATTACTATATCTGCTTTCTGAACTATCACGACCTTGACCTATTCGACCTTGGCCTCTTTGATCTAATTACTGTCCAGTCGTTTTTACCTACTTTAATTTCTAAATGGGCGCGGACAGGATATAGAGCACTTATATCTGGTTTTATGACGAATTACTGCCTTGTTCTGCAATCTAAATGCTTATTTACTACTTATTAATTAGCTAATAATTAGCTAATAATTACTATTATCTATTACTGTTTTACTACCTTTTTATTAATGATTTTGTTTTTTGTTATATTATGGTTATATATATAGATATTATGATTTGATTATGGTGTACTAAGTCTCTCTCGAGTGAACGCTCAAGTTATCTCTGTACATCAAATCATACCATGTATTTTCTTACTTTTACTGGCTTTCTGTATCTTTATTATCTGGTAGTATTGCACTTTTATAGTCCTATTATGATTCCACTATTGTTCACTATTCCACTAGATTAAAATCCAAAAGTTCATAATTTCACAAATCGCGTTATTTCACTTGAAACACTGTAATCCTAGCTGTTTTTATCACTATATTCCTAAGTCCTTTCAGTATAAAAACTTGACTTAACACTTTTCCTAATTTTCCTAATTTTCCTATTTGTCTATAAGTCCGATAGCCCAACACCACTGTTCGATCTCTTAAGAAGCGAAGAGACACATCTGTCCACACATAAACACAAAGAGAATGAATGAATGAAAAAGATGACATACTCTTCATCAAACTTTCAATATATACTCATGACAACATCGACATGACCATACTAATATATAAAGGTCAAGGTCACTCTGAAGGTCATTATATGGGTTAAATTCTCATTTTTTTCTTTATTAAAACTTTAAGGTTGGCTATAACTTCCTCATTTCTTGATATTTCTTCATCAAACTTTCAATATATACTCATCATGACAACATCAACATGACCATTCCAAATATATTCAGGTCAAGGTCACACTAAAGGTCATTATATGGGTTAAATATTAATTTTTTCCTCACGAAAACTTGGACTAGTTTGTCAAGGTCATTTATCTGGGTCCAAAAAACCTTGTTATACTGACAAAGCACTGACAAGCGACATGCGTGTTCCGCAGAACACTCATCTAGTTTATTAGCTCGACTATTCGAAGAATAAGAGAACTTATGTAATCACCCCGGGGTCGGCGTCCCACATCAAGGTTTGCGTGTAAGCTGTGTTTACAAGTCTATATCTCTTACATTTCTTATCCTAGCACAACCAAGTTTGGCCATGGGCTTCCTTATAGCATTATCTTAAGGGCTGCATAATCAATTTTGGTTCCTGTAACCCATGGGCTCCCATGGAACCCAAATTATGATAGCCCTTAAAATGTGTCTGTTTCACATCAAATTTTGCGTGTAAGCTGTGTTTTCAGGTCTATATCTCTTACAATTCTTACCCTAGCACAATCATATTTGGCCATTAGCTTCCTTATAGCATTATCTTAAGGGCTGCTTAAGTAATTTTGGTTCCTGTAACTCCTGGGCTCCCATGGAACCCAAATTCTGATAGCCCTTTTTTGTTATTTGTGGTCTGAAACATCACTTGCATCAACTAAAACAGATGCATTGAAAACAAAAATATACAATTACTACAAAAATGCATTGTGCTGATAGATTATTATACCTCTTTCTGTTTTACGCCAGTTCTAAAGCTGGCTTGTGTTGCTGGTGTTGCTAGTGTACCAGTTCCATTGCCCTTCTGTGTGTCGTATCCTCTCTCCTCCAATTTTTGCTCCTTCAGTTGCTACTCTTCTCATTCTCGTTCCACTTCCCTTCTAATTGCTAACCTTTTCTGCTCCTCCTCAAATCTTTCTTTCTCCAAATCACGTGCCTTGAATCGCTGTTCCCTCTCCTTAGCTTGTTCCTGCTGCAAGAACCTCCGGAGTTCCTCACCTATATATCCCAACTATATTCGTAACTCGATCACCTTAATAGACATAACTATCACTTGACGCATATTCAATTAATCAGCGATAACAAATATAACTTCAAATCAGTATGAAGATGGTGCATATATGCACAACTCACAGATGCCTTATCACACATGATAGGGACAAATAGATCTTCTTTAGATCCTAAGCCTAGATGCCAGGGACAGAATCAATAGCTACTGAAACAGGAACAACATGGACACGCAATGGCAGTTACAAACTAAAAGTGATGCACTTTTATTTAATTTCAGTGGGCGTTTGATTTTCATTTGTTTTAATTGGTTAATGACAGTTTGTCATTATTAGTCCATGTTCATTTCTTAGCAGCTTCAAAAATTGTCATTGGTTGAAAAATTGCACTCAGTTGGTCTTAAAATAGCTGAGATTATAGACATTCATTTCTCTGTAGAACTGTCACTTGCACATATTCAGGTGGTGTTTCAATTAGTCGATGACCAATTAGAAATGTTCAGATATATAGCCTTTCATTGACAGATTTTTAGAAAATGGGTGGAGGTCTTGGCATTTCTGCTAGCAGCTTGCTATACCATTCTTTTATCTGTAAATAAAATTTAACATAAATATGATCTGAAGTAACAGTACAACAGTATTTAACAAGGTCAGGGAACTTAAATCCGAAACAATATTAGTATTTAACTTAGCAGACAGTTCTGATGCCCATATATAGATGGATTACTTTTTTTATTGGGATCACTCTTCGTCCGTCTTCCGCCGTCGTCCGTCGTCGTCGTTAACTTTTGCTTCAAACAACTTCTCCTCAAAAACCGCTCGGCCAATTTTGACCAAACTTCACAGGGATGATCCTTAGATGAATGCATTTTAGATTTGTTAAAATTAGGTCAGCGCGACATCCAAGATGGCCACTATTACCATATATGGTCGAAACCTTAAAAATCTTCTTTCCAAGAACCGCTAGACAGATTTCGACAGTTTTTCTTTTAAAATGATCCCCAATGCCTAGACTAGCAATTTTGTTCAAATGAAGTCCCCGAAGCCCCAGAGCCAAAAATGGCCGTTCCCTGGGGATCCAAAGTTTGTATATTGAGATTTTGCATGTTTTTCATAGACATATAGGAAAAAAAAAAAAAAAATCTTCTTCTCTGAAACCACAAGGCATACAGCTCTCATGTATTACTTGAAGCATCAGCTTATGATCCTCTACTAAGTTTGTTCAAATGGTGACCCTGGGGTCAAATTTGGCCCCGCCCCGGGGGTCACAGTTTTACATAGACTTATATAGGAAAAAAATTCAAAAATATTCTTCTCTGAAACTACAAGAGCCAAGGGTTTAATATTTTGCCTTTACTATAAGCTTATGGTCTTTTACCAAGTTGTTCAAATGGTGACCCTGGGGACAAATTTGGCCCTGCCCCGGGGGTCACAGGTTTACATTGACTTATATAGGGGAAAACAATCAAAAATCTTCTCTGAAACTACAAGAGCCAGAGGTTTAATATTTTGCATTTACTATAAGCTTATGGTCCTTTACCAAGTTTGTTCAAATGGTGACCCTGGGAGAACATTTGGCACTCTTGGAGTGTTTAAAATGGGTGTCTCGATTTATATATCCAGAATCATTTTTTACTTTTACCATGTTTACATTTAAATAAATCAAATTTTAAGTATCCACTGTTTCGTCTGATTTTACCATAAGTTTTAATTAATAAAAATTAATAATAAGCAAACATAAATTGCTTAATTCTATTATAATTAATAATAATGATTTTGTCAAGCCCACATCTTACAAATCGTTCACTTGACTCTCGCATCTGATTTTTCATCTGGGACTTTGGTATCTGGTTCACTTTATTGACTACTCCCCCTCACTTCATTGACTACTCCCCCCCCCCCCCCCCCCTGGGGTCAAATTTGGCCCCGCCCCGGGGGTCACAGTTTTACATAGACTTATATAGGAAAAAAATTCAAAAATATTCTTTTCTGAAACTACAAGAGCCAAGGGTTTAATATTTTGCATTTACTATAAGCTTATGGTCTTTTACCAAGTTGTTCAAATGGTGACCCTGGGGACAAATTTGGCCCTGCCCCGGGGGTCACAGGTTTACATGGACTTATATAGGGGAAAACAATCAAAAATCTTCTCTGAAACTACAAGAGCCAGAGGTTTAATATTTTGCATTTACTATAAGCTTATGGTCCTTTACCAAGTTTGTTCAAATGGTGACCTTGGGAGAACATTTGGCACTCTTGGAGTGTTTAAAATGGGTGTCTCGATTTATATATCCAGAATCATTTTTTACTTTTACCATGTTTACATTTAAATAAATCAAATTTTAAGTATCCACTGTTTCGTCTGATTTTACCATAAGTTTTAATTAATAAAAATTAATAATAAGCAAACATAAATTGCTTAATTCTATTATAATTAATAATAATGATTTTGTCAAGCCCACATCTTACAAATCGTTCACTTGACTCTCGCATCTGATTTTTCATCTGGGACTTTGGTATCTGGTTCACTTCATTGACTACTCCCCCTCACTTCATTGACTACTCCCCCCCCCCCCCCCCCCCCCCCCCCCCCCCCCCAGTTCACATGTTTTACATAGACTTAATTGTATAACGAAAAATTTAAATCTTCTCTGAAACAAAGAGTCAGAGGTTTAATATTGTGCATCTACTATAAGCTTATGGTCCTGTACCAATTTCACATGGATGATCCTTAGGTGAATGTTTTACAAATTTGTTAAAAATTAGGTAAACACGACATCCAAGATAGCTGCCATAGAAAAATCTTTAAATTACTTTTAAATCAGTATTGCACACACATAATTATGTATTAAATTGCAAAATCAGAAAATCCTTCCTCAGGCTGTAGACTCTCGAAGAATATGTCTACCATTTCCCATGGAAGGCCCATGTCCTGAAAGTTAACACCAACAAATGCTCTTACATTTTCAATAAGTGTAAATGTGCTTTGCTTTGTTCATCTTTTTAAAAAATAAAATAAAAAATAAAAATAAATAAAATTGTAACAGTTGAAAGTTCACAACTACAGTGTTAATATTGTGGTACACTAACTACAATACTTACCCAATAAACGGTCCGGAAAGGAGAGATACTTGGAGCAAGTTGTATAGTTGATGTGTACAGGTTGGTGGTGTAGCTTGAACTGACTTCTAGCGGGTGAATAGTGACGTCGCCCGCTTCGGCGCAAGCGCAATGGATGTTTGGCACTTGCGCAGTAAAGAGAATGAATTGCAGGTGTCAATGCACCAGTAGTAGAAATACTACAATATAAAATAATGGCACAATATACTAAAAGCTATTTTCTAAAACATAAATTTTCTACATTCTTGTGAATTTTATAAAATGTTTACATTCCTGTAAATACATTTCAGCCTTGGTAACTCAGTGAATGTGTCCTTGATTTTAGATGTACATTTGCTCTCTCCCCATCGGGCCCCTGTAGGTTCGCACCCTGGCGGAGTAAATTTTGATTGGAAACTGTATCCGTCATCTCCGAGGTTGTTGTCCTAATAATTATGACCTACTGAGATGTGTTAACGGGACTATTATCATTCGTATATTTTTCATATTTCTTCATCATTCTTTGCGTATAGCAATGTCAAAACGTCACAGTCACACTGTTGGCCTGTACATTAAAAGCAATTTATAAAGTTTACATTCCTGTAAATACTTTTCAGCGGCCTTGATAACTCAGTGGATGATTTTAGAAGTACACACATCTGGTCACTCTCCCTCCCCCTGTTCTTCATCTCCCTCTGAGGTTGTTGTTCAAATATAACCTACTAAGATGTCTCAATGGGATTATAACCCCATTTCATTTGTATATTTTTTCATATTTCTTCATCATTCTATGCTTATAGCAAACAATGTCAAGGCCACTCTATGTCAAGGCCTCTCTCTTGGTCTATTCATTCAAAGAAATTTACTCAACAGGAGCTGTCAGACGACAGCAGGAGCTGTACAGCTGTCGGAGTACAGCTCAGCTCCACTGTTCATTTTGGCAGAGAACAACAGTTATACACCTGACCTATACTATCAGAAAAAGATGGTTATACATCCATGAACAATACGAATGAATGAAAAAGTGAAAAAGAGGTCGTTTTAAACAAAATAAGTGGGGATGGGGAACTGATTATGGGGTGGAGGGTACGTGATGATTGTCATGTGAAAAGGTACGCCCTGTGTAGGGAAAAGGTACGCCCTGTGTATCTTTTAACAATATAAATATATAACACACTACAGTATATATAACGAATATATCTTGCCTTCAAACTTAGTTTCCAATTAATAGACAAGGCCTCAAAAGTCGAGTGTCAACCAACGGGCGGTGTTTCTTGTTTAATTGTATGATACCAGCCTGGACTCTACAAATGCAGATTAGAACTTTTTCCAATACAGGAACTTAAAATGATCTGGAGCCTGTGTATGTTTACTCGCATTTAACAGCATGAAAATTGTGAAGGGTTTTGAGATGTCTAATAATACAAACATTTTGCCTAAAATTTGCCCAGCATCAATGTTATCCTACGAGTGTAATCAATTCAATATTAAATTGGCAAGAATGTGAGAGTAACGGACAACATTTAGTTTAGCTGCCTAAAGATGTTGCTTTGGTCTTCTCCGCACCACATAGAGCCGTCAGAACTGCCTCGTTGCTTTTCTTAATCCTTAGTAATTACCAGTAAATAAAATGGGCAATTCTGGTTACACATATACACCTATGTGAACGGAAGAGACCTAGCGATGATTCCGCCTTCATTTGCATATATATTACACAAGTGTATTATGAAAATTGTGTCAAAGCTTCATTACACACCACAAGGTATGTTACAAATATGTATACCAATGTGGATTAATGTATACATTTTATAATGTGACTACCAATTATAATGTATACCAGTTATAATGTATACCAGTTATAATGTGTGTACAGCTATGTGTGTACCAGCTATAATGTGTATCAGTTATACTGTGTATACTAATTATTAATGTGTGTACCACTTTATAATGCACACCAATTATACGTGTATACCACTTATAATTCATACCAATTATAATGCATATACCAATTATGTTTTACCAAACATTTCCGGTTTTCCAGGAACAACATTTCCATTTTTCCAACAGTAATTCTTCTTCATTTGTCTGCACCTGACTCTTTGTTCCATTCTCTGCACACACAGTCAAGTTCACGTTGTATACTCCTTGTAATCATTTAATGAATTGTAAGTAGTAATGAAAAGTGTTGTTACATTCATGGATTCAAAAACATTTGACTGTCCGATTATGTCCTTACATTGGTGAATGAGATGTAGAATCTTACGTACCGGGTATTTCTTTATTTAGGGGATTGGGTCAAAGGAAAATTGGTTATAGTATCTCCATTGTATAAGGCATACAGGAAGTAAATCACTGTGGTATTCATGCCTGTGTGTAGTCGAAAGGAGTTCCCAAATATATAATCCTTAACTTTTTTGTGATAAAAGGCATTTCTGAGTATTTAAGGCCTGTTTTTCTGGCTGAAATGACTATTGACTTGTTTGTGATAGCTAAAAACCATTTGCATGGTTGTATGATGATTTTATTTGTCAACTTGACAGTTTTGAAAGTGAAAGTAGAACACATTTAAGAGGTGCCGAATGAACGCAGTTTGTTCACGGTATCAACAAAGATCAGAATTTTATTTTCTTATATGCACATGACCGCTTCTATTCTCAGCAGTTTTCTAGAGAGGCAGGTCTCATGACTTAAAGAACATGTAAGTGAATCTTAGTTTGAACTTCATTTTGAAAAATGGCTAACTAGAAAGCTTGGACAATATTGCATTGGACTCAATGGGATTGATTTACTTCTGGTACACCTATAAGTTGACCAATAATACACATTTTATTTATCATTAAACTGCAGGCATGCACTTAGATATTCATGTTTCATAAAATGCAAGTTTCACTTGCTTCACTGTTGTACATAGTTTTAGCTGATTAGTATGAGGTGATCTAGGGCATATATTGTTCTGGTCGTCCATCATGTATTGTTTTAGACTGTGCATATTCCTTACACATCTCAGTTCTAACCTTTTTAGTTCACTGGAGCCAAAGGCTCAAAAGTGAGCTATTGCGATCAGTCTTCGTCTGTTGTCATCCATTGTTAACTTTATCAATATATCTTGATCATGAGAATGGATAGGTTGATGGTCGATGATTTGATGCGATGGTTGATGGTAACGTGCGATGATTGTTTTAATGGTAAGATGTGATGGTCGCTAATCATCACAATGCACTATCAAGCATTGCCTTGTATCAATGATTGATCGTCGATAGTATGGTGGATAAGTATTAAATGTTAAATACAACCTTAACACAGAAAATACCAGTTTTAAAATACTGTCTATATTATCAGTCAGGACAGACATTTATGTATTTAATTAAACATGACAAGAATGCATTATTTGCTTATGACCTCAGAAATAGAGAGAGAAAAAAGCATCTGTGTGTTTAAATCAGCCATACTCTGTTTGTGTTGTAGCATGTCCATTTCATCTGTCTACCATACTCTACTTCTGATAACTGGTAGTTAGGGTATACCAGTAATTCTGACGGTTGTTATTTTTTAATTAAATGAGTTACAGCTGTGCAAATACAAAGGAAAATGTCAGCGACCATCCTACATTTGAACCTATAAAATAGTAAACTATATGAATACTGCATAGTTTGGAAATGTGGAGTTAAAAGCTTATGCATTCTAGTTTATGTACAACTCGTATACTGTCATTAACGGTTAGAAAGAAAACAATTTATATTGTTAGATGTAATTATGTTAATTGTGTCATATTTCTGGAAATGTAAAATGTATAAATCTTGTTTAATATAATTATGTTGCAGTATAGTCAATTGTGAAAATGTTTGTTTCTAGATTCGCAACTTCAGAACCACCCCATATCATGCTAGTTGCCTTGTGGTGCCTTTTGATATATAGAAAACACTTTGTAATATTAAATTTCCATATCCGTGAAAATACAGCAGTAAATTTGTCTAAATAATGTGTTATTTGATTTGAAACTTGAAAACAGTTCAAGGAATCAAATTTATGGTGACAAAATTGTACTTGTTTCTATATAGAACTTTCTTAAATTGACATAATTATTAAATGTTTATTTTCATAGAACAGGATGGCATTTTATTGATTTATTTTTGTTTCCAGAATACTAATCAACTCACTGTTATTCTTATTAAAAAAGACTGCCTCATGTATCAAGCTAATGGTCTATAGATGTTTGTTTTTTAAGTTTTTCTTCTTTCAGTGTGACGGTGAATGTGAATGACTGTGTCTTCATGTTGAATCCTGTTTCACATGTTTATGTTTTGTTGCCTCGCCTCTTACTGCTTCCAGTTTGAATTCCACTGGGAGCTCAACTTGTGAGGAGGTGTCGATTCTTACGTTTGGTGAGAGATGTACAGTACTGGTTCTACCCAGGAAAAGTGTGTGGTCTGCCACCACCACAAAATAAAAATCGACCAGCATATATAACCTAAATGTGCTGAAAATGACATAAAACAGCATACAAACAAACAAACAAATGTATATGTTTCTTTGTTGTAAATTATTGTTTCAACATGGCTTTCTGATACAAATGAGGACCGAATCACTGTGTTTGTATACAGTAAAAACATTCAATCCCAATTGTTTGCATGGTATATCATATGGGTACATTCAGACGCCTTAATTATTTATCATTATTTGAAATCTTCATAAAATGAATGTTAGTAACATTAAATTTGGTTTAAGGTGTCACATTATTTGTAGGGCGAACGCAGTTACAGCCGCGTAACGTAACTCACGTCGTAGGTGTGTTATGTGATAAATAGAATCTTTCATTCGTGACTGTGTATATTGACGTGACTGTGTATTATTGACTTTAATAAACTCGTTGGATAAAGATGGATACTCGGCAAGAGCCTCGTATCCTTTCATTTATCCAACTCGTTTATTAAAATCAATAATACACAGTCACTCGTGTAAGATCCGCTATGCATATGTTTTTATTATTGTAAATTATTGTATCACATGTATATGGTTTATTTTATTGTAAATTATTGTTTCACATGTATGTTTTTATTGGAAATTATTTAAATGTACCAGGGGCCTATCTTATTAAACATCTTCTGATGATTTTGATCGCAAGTCAAAAACTTAAATTCTTTGCTTTTCTTAACAATTACATTAAATCAAAATATAAATATAATTTTTGATGCTTCTGAATGTTTTGAAGAAAGTTTGACTCACGATCAAATCTGTCATAATATGTATAATAATAAGGGCACCAGTACTGTATATAAAATGAATTAAATAATGTTACTAAAGTTTCAAGTGAACATGTTGTTGTTGTTTTCCCCCCGAAGGTTCAGGTGAACATTGTTGTTTTTATGAACCAGAAAAGCGGTGGCATTATAGTTAAGTCTGTTCGTCCGTCCATCTGTCCGAACTATCGTTTCTCAGCCATAACTTTGAAAATACAGAAATTAATTTAATGAAACTTCACACACATGTTAATCAGTGTGTTGCAGTTAAGAATCAGGTCTGTGCCTCAAATGTCAAACTCGCACATGGAGATCTCCTTTTATACATAGAAAATTTGGTTAAGTTTTGTATGTAAGCTTGTATCTCGAAAACTACTTAACATAATGGATTGAAACATCACATATGTATTTGGCATCATTAGACAACATCATACAGCCAGGTTCTATAACTCATGTTTTTTGTGTTGCCTGCAGTCCTAACCTTGGCCTCAACTTGAAAAGTATTTCACCTATGGTCATGAAACTTCACACACCATCTTCTCCTTATCTTGAGGAATGTTGTTAAACATGTCCAATAACTCTAACTTTCATTTTGGCAGAGTTATGCTCCCTTTCATAAAACTTTTAACCTGCAACCTGACAAGCTCATAACTGGCCATAATGTATTTGACCTATGATAATGAAACTTCACACATATTATCTTACCACACAGAATATTGTGACCCCCTTACCAGTAACGCTTGACTTTTATTTCAGCAGAGTTACGCCCCTTTTCATAAAACTTAACCAGCAACCTAACCAAGCTAATAACTGGCCATGACATGAAAACTATTTAACCTATGCTCATGAAACTTCACACAGATCTTCAACTTAACCAAAGAAATGTCGTAACACAAGTTAATAACTCGGAGTTTCATTTTGGCCGAGTTATGCCACTTTTCATAAAACTGTAACCTGCAACCTAACCTAGCTCATAACTGGCAAAATATTGATCTACGGTCAAGAAAACTTATACAGTTCTTTTTTATCAATTAATTATCAATGCAGATTTATGTCCCTTTTTATCTCTACTGATCAGAGATCAGAGATCAGCAATCAGCAGAGCTTATGCCGTGGTGCGGTGTATGTCGTCCGTCCATCCCGTCCGTCTCGGACGTCTGTCCATCCGTCAACTTTGTTGTATAGCGACTACTCCTCTGAAACTACTGAATGGATTTTCATGAAACTTTACAGAAATGTTACCCATGAAGTCTAGTTGATCCTAGGAAAAATTCATGTTGATGTGAAATCAAGATGGCCGCCAAATCTAAAAGTAGATTTTAAAAAACAAGTTTGTAGCGACTACTTCTCGAAAACTCTAATTGATATTGATATGGGACTTTTCTAAAATGATCAGCATGACATGATGTTGGTCCTTGTCGAAAATCATTTTGATTCGACGTTAAACATGGCTGCCAGCCGCATTCTTTGTTTACCCT
This sequence comes from Cyrtodaria siliqua, assembly GCA_037043455.1. NCBI lineage: Eukaryota > Metazoa > Mollusca > Bivalvia > Adapedonta > Hiatellidae > Cyrtodaria > Cyrtodaria siliqua. Next base: position 2,638 of record JAWPHD010014158.1, on the reverse strand, counting down.
AGAATTATTTAGTAAAAACTTGTAGCGACTACTCCTCTGAAACTACACGACGGATTTCCATGAAACATCACAGGAATGTTGCTCTTGATGTCTTCTAAATGGTCCTAGCAAACATTTCAGGTTGTTAGGAAATTTAAGATGGCCACCAGAGCTAAAAATATTTTTCCAAAAAAAGTTTGTAGCGACAACTTCTTGAAAACTATAAGTGATATTGATATGCGCCTAAATTGATCAGTATGACCTGATGTTGATACTTGTTGAAAATTATTTTGATTCGACGTTAAACATGGCTGCCAATGGCCATCTTTATTTACATAGTTATATAATGAAAACTTGTAGTGACTACTCCTCTGAACCTACTTGATGGATTTTCATGAAACTTCACACAAATGTTGCTCTTGATGTCTTATTGATCCTAGCAAAACTTCAGGTCGGCCGGAAAGTCCAGATGGCCGCAACGGCTAAAAATAGAAATATTTTTATATTTTTAGTAACAGTGACCTTGACCTTGACCGCTACTTACCCTGCAAGTTTTATCGCAGTACCTCATTCCTAACAACAGTTATTGAGCGGAAACCATCAGTTTGACCCAAGTTCCCAATATAGCATATTGCATAAAGAGATCAAGGGCCATAACTCTGGTGTTACTTATCCAATCTTGCTGGTTTTCGAACTCATCCAAGCTTTCATTGGTATCAACAATCTGGTAAAGTTGAAAAATGAAGACCCTATCGTGTTAACGAGGCCAAATATACCATATTTCAGAAAAATCAAGGGCAATAACTCCAGCGTAAATGGTCCAATCTGGGCTGGCTTTCGAACTCGTCTGAGCTTTCATTGATATCAACAATCTGGTAGAGTTTGGTAAAGATCGGAAGAAAAAAATAAAGGCCCTATTGTGTTAACGAGGCACAATACAGCAATTTTAAGGGCCATAAATCCGGTGTTACTGGTCCGCCAACTGGCTGGTTTTCGAATTCGTCCGAGCTTTCATTGATATCAACAATCTGGTAAAGTTTGAAAAGATCGGACGAAAAAGGAAATTGCTATCGTGTTAACGGGGCAAAAGTTAGCGGGCAGACGGACGGACGATGGACGACGAACAACTAGCCATCCCATAAGCTATGTTGGCGTTCGGCCAGTAGAGCTAAAACAAGAGTCCCAAGTGGGCCTGTAGAGCTCTACTGTCCTAACAATTTTAAGACAATCTGTGCAAGTTTGGTAAAGATCAAATAATAAATGAAGTTGCTAGAGTGCTCACAAGGCAGAAAATGCATTTTTCAGCAAAACAAGGGCCATAACTCCGGTGAATGTATCCAATGTGGCTGGTTTTCGAACTAGTCTGAACTTATCCGAGCTTTCATTGATATAAAGACACTGGCAAAGTTTCGTAAAGATCTGATTAATATTGAAGGCCCTAGAATGTTCACAAGGCAGAAAATAGAATTTCAGAAAAAACAAGGGCCATAACTCCGGTGTTACTAGGCTGATACGGCTTTCATTGATATTAACAATCTTTGCAAGTTTGGTAAAGATCAAATAATAAATGAATGTGCCAGAGCGTTCACAAGGCTTCATATGTCATTTTTCAGCAAAACAGGAGCCATAACTCTGGTGAAACTAATTCCATCCGGCTGGTTTCGAACTTGTCCAAGCTTTCATTGATATAAAGACACTGGCTAAGTTTCGTAAAGACCCGATTAATAATGAAGGCCCTAGAGTGTTCACAAGGCAAAAGTTAACGTACGACGTACGGACGGACGACGGACAACTCGTCATAAGCTCTGCTGGCCCCTCGACAATTCCCATAATTCTGTTGAGACATTTAAGCAAAATTATGTCTTTCAACTTACCCTGTTTCCAATAAATGGACAAGGCCTCGAACGTTGAGCATCTGCATCGACTAGCGGTGCTTATTGTTATTTTACCTATTCCCAGTTTTCCTTTGAACATTTCGTTCTCTTTTCATTTTCAACAAAATAAATCGATAGTCCCAAGAGGGCCTGTGGACGCTCTGCTGTCTAAAGCTAAAGTTTGTGTATAAGGGGCTATAACTCTGTCAAAAATCATTCAACTGGAACATGGCGATGATATGCACAACAAGGCTTGGTACTGATCATCCCTGCCAATTGTTTCGCTGAAGTCTGGCTAGAAGTTCAAGAGAACTAGTCTGTACAAAGTTAGTGTATTAAAACCTTTAAAGGGTAATAACTCTACCAAAATGCATTCAACTGAACACGGCGATGATATGCGCAACTAGTCTTGGTACTCATCATCCCCAGCCAATATTCGATTAATATCCGGCCAGGGGATCAGGAGAACTAGTCGGGACAACGTTGTCGTATTAAAACCTTTAAAGGGACAAAACTCCGCCAAAAATAATTCAACCCGGAACAAGCCAATGATATGCACAACTAGGCTTGATACTGAACTTCCTTGCCAAGTTTCACTGAAATCTGGCCAGGGGTTCAGGAGAACTAGTCCGGACAAAGATTGTGTATTAAAACCTTTAAAGGGCCATAACTCCGCCAAAAATCGTTCAACTGCAACACGGTGATGACATGCACAACTAAGCTTGGTACCGATCATCCATGAACAGTTTCGTTGAAATTCGGCCAGGGGTTCAGGAGAACTAGTC
>JAWPHD010014157.1:0-63247 GCA_037043455.1 Cyrtodaria siliqua | reverse complement strand
TTATGATGATTATGTACTACCATGTCACCATATATATAGGATACATGTGTATGTCGTATACACTCACAGTCATACAACTGATGTGTGAAATCATCATATTGACTACTTATGATGACTATGTACTACAATGTCACCTCATATAGGATACAGGTGTATGTATTATACACTCACTGTCATTACTAACTTGTTTGTGAAATCATCATATTGACTGCTTATGATGACTATATACTACCGTATCACCTCATGTAGGATTCATGTGTATGTAGTATACACTCACTGTCATACAACTGATGTGTGAAATCATCATATTGACTTCTTATGATGACTATGTACTACAATGTCACCTCATATAGGATACAGGTGTATGTATTATACACTCACTGTCATACAACTTGTTTGTGAAATCATCATATTGACTGCTTATGATGACTATATTACTACCGTATCACCTCATGTAGGATTCATGTGTATGTAGTATACACTCACTGTCATACAACTGATGTGTGAAATCATCATATTTGACTTTCTTATGATGACTATGTACTACAATGTCACCTCATATAGGATACATGTGTATGTAGTATACACTCACTGTCATAAAACTGATGAGTGAAATCATCATAATGACTATGTACTACCATGTCACCTCATATAGGATACATGTGTATGTAATATAGACTCAGTCATACAACTGGTGTGTGAAATCATCATATTGACTACTTATGATGACTTTGTACTACCATGTCACGTCATATAGGATACATGTGTAGGTAATATAGACTCACTGTCATACAACTGCTGTGTGAAATCATCATACTGACTACATATGATGACTATGTACTAACCAAGTTACCTCATATAGGATACATGTGTATGTAGTATATACACTCACTGTCATACAACTGGTGTGTGAAATCATCATATTGACTACTTATGATGACTATGTACTAATCATGTTACCTCATATAGGATACATGTGATATGTAGGTATACACTCACTAGTCATACAACTGGTGTGTGAAATCATCATATTAACCTACTTATGATGACTTTTGTACTACAATGTCACCTCATATAGGAAACATGTGTATGTAGTATAGACACACTCTCATACAAATGATGTGTAAAATCATCATATTAACTACTTATGATGATTATGTACTACCATGTCACCTCATATAGGATACATGTGTATGTCGTATACACTCACAGTCATACAACTGATGTGTGAAATCATCATATTGACTACTTATGATGACTATGTACTACACTATCACCTCATATAAGATACATGTGTATGTAGTATACACTCACTGTCATACGTCTGATGTGTGAAATCATCATATTGACTACTTATGATGACTATGTACTTCCATGTCACCCTCATATAGGATACATGTGTATGTAGTATACACTCACTGTCATACAACTGGTGTGTGAAATCATCATATTGACTACTTATGATGATTATGTACTACCATGTCACCTCATATAGGATACATGGGGTAATGTAGTATACACTCACTGTCATACATCTGGTATGTGAAATCATCATATTGGATATTTATGATGACTATGTACTACCATTGTCACCTCATATAGGATACATGTGTATGTAGTAAACACTCCCTGTCATACATCTGGTGTGTGAAATCATCATATTGACTACTTATGATGACTATGTACTACCATGTCACCTCATATAGGGATACATGTGTATGTAGTATACACTCACTGTCATACAACTGGTGTGTGAAATCATCATATTAACTACTCATGATGACTATGTACTACAATGTCACCTCATATAGGATACATGTGTTATGTAGTTATACACTCACTGTCATTACAACTTATATATAAATCATCATATTAACTACTTATGATGATTATGTACTACCATGTCACCTCATATAGGATACATGTGTAACTATGTAGTATACACTAACAGTCATACAACTGATGTGTGAAATCATCATATTGACTACTTATGATGACTATGTACTACAATGTCACCTCATATAGGATACATGTGTATGTAGGTTACACTCACTGTCGTACAACTGGTGTGTGACATCATCATATTGACTACTTATGATGACTATGTACTACCATGTCACTCTCATATAGGATACATGTGTATGTAGTATACACTCAATGTCATACAACTGCTGTGTGAAATCATCATATTAACTACTTATGATGACTATGTACTACCATGTCACCTCATATAGGATACATGTGTATGTAGTATACACTCACTGTCATACAACTGATATGTAAAATCATCATATTAACTACTTATGATGATTATGTACTACCATGTCACCTCATATAGGATACATGTGTATGTAGTATACACACACAGTCATACAACTGATGTGTGAAATCATCATATTGACTACTTATGATGACTATGTACCTACAATGTCACCTCATATAGGATACATGTGTATGTAGGTTACACCTCACTGTCGTACAACTGGTGTGTGAAATCATCATATTGACTACTGATGACTATGTACTACCATGTCACCTCATATAGGATACATGTGTATGTAGTATACACTCAATGTCATACAACTGCTGTGTGAAATCATCATATTAACTACTTATGATGACTATGTACTACCATGTCACCTCATATAGGATAGATGTGTATGTAGTATACACTCAATGTTCATACAACTGCTGTGTGAAATCATCATATTAACTACTTATGATGACTATGTACTTTCATGTTACCTCATATAGGATACATGTGTATGTAGTTTACACTCACTGTCATACAACTGGTTTGTGAATCATCATAATGACTACTTATGATGACTATGTACTACAATGGCACCTCATATAGGATACATGTATATGTATTATACACTCATTGTCATACAACTGGTGTGTGAAATCATCATATTGACTACTTATGATGGACTATATACTACCTTGTCACTCATATGGGATACATGTGTATGTAGTATACACTCACTGTCATACAACTGGTGTGTGAAATCATCATATTGACTACTTATGATGATTATGTACTAAACTTGTCACCTCATATAGGATACATGTTGTATGTAGTATACACTCACTCTCATACATCTGGTATGTGAAATCATCGTATTAACTACTTATGATGACTATATATCATATAGGATACATGTGTATGTAGTAAACACTCACTGTCATACATCTGGTGTGTGAAATCATCATATTGACTACTTATGATGACTATGTACTACCATGTCACCTCATATAGGTATACATGTGTATGTAGTATACACTCTCACTGTCATACAACTGGTGTGTGAAAACATCATATTGACTACTTATGATGACTATGTACTACCATGTCACCCTCATATAGGATACATGTGTATGTAGTATACACTCACTGTCATACAACTGGTGTGAAATCATCATATTAACTACTTATGATGACTAATGTACTACAATGTCACCTCATATAGGATACATGTGTATGTAGTATACACTCACTGTCATACAACTGGTGTGTGAAATCATCATATTGACTACTTATGATGACTATGTACTACCATGTCACCTCATATAGGATACATGTGTATGTAGTTAAACACTCCCTGTCATACATCTGGTGTGTTGAAATCATCATATTGACTACTTATGATGACTATGTACTAACACTATCACCTCATATAAGATACATGTGTATGTAGTATACACTCACTGTCATACAACTGGTGTGTGAAATCATCATATTGACCTACTTATGATGACTATATACTACCTTGTCACCTCATATAGGATACATGTGTATGTAGTATACACTCACTGTCATACAACTGGTGTGTGAAATCATCATATTGACTACTTATGATGATTATGTACTAACTTGTCACCTCATATAGGATACATGTGTATTGTAGTATACACTCACTCTCATACATCTGGTATGTGAAATCATCGTATTAACTACTTATGATGACTATATATCATATAGGATACATGTGTATGTAGTAAACACTCACTGTCATACATCTGGTGTGTGAAATCATCATATTGACTACTTATGATGACTATGTACTACCATGTCACCTCCTATAGGATACATGTGTATGTAGTACACACTCACTGTCATACAACTGGTTTGTGAATCATCATATTGACTACTTATGATGACTATGTACTACCATGTCGCCTCATATAGGATACATGTGTATGTAGTATACTCTCACTGTCATACAACTGATGTGTGAAATCATCATATTGACTACTTATGATGACTATGTAGTACCATGTCACCCTCATATATAGGATACATGTGTATGTAGTATACTGTCACTGTCATACAACTGATGTGTGAAAATCATCATATTAACTACGTATGATGACTATGTACTACAATGTCATCTCATATAGGATACATGTGTATGTAGTATACACTCAATGTCATAGAACTGCTGTGTGAAATCATCATATTAACTACTTATGACTATGTACTTACCCATGTCACCTCATATAGGATACATGTGTATGTAATATAGACTCAGTCATACAACTGGTGTGTGAAATCATCATATTGACTACTTATGATGACTTTGTACTACCATGTCACGTTCATATAGGATACATGTGTAAGTAGTATACACTTACTGTCAGACAACAGGTGTGTAAAATCATCATATTGTCTACATATGATGACTATGTACTAACCATGTCACCTCATATAGGATACATGTGTATGTAGTGTACACTCACTGTCATACAACTGGTGTGTGAAATCATCATATTGACTACTTATGATGACTATGTACTAATCATATTACCTCATATAGGATATATGTGTATGTAGTATACACTCAATGTCATAGAACTGCTGTGTGAAATCATCATATTAACTACTTATGATGACTATGTACTACCATGTCACCTCATATAGGACACATGTGTATGTAATATAGACTCAGTCATACAACTGGTGTGTGAAATCATCATATTGACTACTTATGATGACTTTGTACTACCATGTCACGTCATATAGGATACATGTGTAAGTAGTATACACTCACTGTCATACAACTGGTGTGTGAAATCATCATATTGACTACATATGATGACTATGTACTTACCATGTCACCTCATATAGGATACATGTGTATGTAGTATACACTCACTGTCATACAACTGGTGTGTGAAATCATCATATTGACTACTTATGATGACAATGTACTACAATGTCACCTCATATAGGATACATGTGTATGTAGTATACACTCACTGTCATACAAATGATGTGTAAAATCATCATATTAACTACTTATGATGATTATGTACTACCATGTCACCTCATATAGGATACATGTGTATGTCGTATACACTCACAGTCATACAACTGATGTGTGAAATCATCATATTGACTCCTTATGATGACTATGTACTACAATTTCACCTCATATAGGATACATGTGTATGTATTATACACTCACTGTCATACAACTGGTGTGGGAAATCATCATATTGACTGCTTATGATAACTATATACTACCGTATCACCTCATGTAGGATACATGTGTATGTAGTATACACTCACTGTCATACAACTGATGTGTGAAATCATCATATTAACTACTTACGAATGTACTACAATGTCACCTCATATAGGATACATGTGTATGTAGTATACACTCACTGTCATACAACTGATGTGTGAAATCATCATATTGACTACTTATGATGACTATGTACTACCATGTCACCTCATATAGGATACATGTGTATGTAGTATACACTCAATGTCATACAACTGGTGTGTGAAATCATCATATTGACTACTTATGATGATTATGTACTACCATGTCACCTCATATAGGATACATGTGTATGTAGTATACACGCACTGTCATACATCTGGTATGTGAAATCATCATATTAACTACTTATGATGACTATATCTCATATAGGATACATGTGTCTGTAGTATACACTAACTGTCATACAACTGGTGTGTGAAATCATCATTGACTACTTATGATGACTTTGTACTACCCTGTCACCTCATATAGGATACATGTGTATGTAGTATACACTCACTGTCATACGATTGGTTTGTGAAATCATCATATTAACTACTTATGATGACTATGTACTACCATGTCACCTCATATAAGATACATGTGTGTATGTAGTATACACTCACTGTCATATAACTGGTGTGTGAAATCATCATATTGATTACTTATGATGACTATGTACTACCATGTCACCTCATATAGGATACATGTGTATGTAGCATACACTCACTGTCATACAACTGGTGTATGAAATCATCATATTGACTACTTATGATGACTACTTACAACCATGTCACCTCATATAGGATACATGTGTATGTAGTATACACTCACTGTCATACAACTGATGTGTGAAATCATCATATTGACCACTTATGATGACTATGTACTACCATATCACCTCATATAGGATACAGGTGTATGTAGTATACACTCACTGTCATACAACTGATGTGTGAAATCATCATATTAACTACTTATGATGATTATGTACTACAATGTCACCTCATATAGGATACATGTATATGTAGTATACACTCAGTGTCATACAACTGCTGTGTGAAATTATCATATTAACTACTTATGATGACTATTTACTACCATGTCACCTTATATAGGATACATGTGTATGTAGTCTACACTCACTGTCATACAACTGGTGTGTGAAATCATCATATTGACTACTTATGATGACTATGTACTTTCATGTCACCTCATATAGGATACATGTGTATGTAGTATACACTCACTGTCATACAACTGGTTTGTGAATCATCATATTGACTACTTATGATGACTATGTACTACAATGTCACCTCATATAGGATACATGTGTAGGTAGTTTACACTCACTGTCATACAACTGGTGTGTGAAATCATCGTATTAACTACTTATGATGACTATACCTCATATAGGATACATGTGTATGTAGTAAACACTCACTGTCATACAACTGATGTGTGAAATCATCATATTAACTACTTATGATGATTATGTACTACAATGTCACCTCATATAGGATACATGTATATGTAGTATACACTCAATGTCATACAACAGCTGTGTGAAATTATCATATTAACTACTTATGATGACTATGTACTACCATGTCACCTTATATAGGATACATGTGTATGTAGTTTACACTCACTGTCTTACAACTGGTATGTGAAATCATCGTATTAACTACTTATGATGACTATACCTCATATAGGATACATGTGTATGTAGTTTACACTCACTGTCATACAACTGATGTGTGAAATCATCATATTAACTACTTATGATGACTATGTACTACAATGTCACCTCATATAGGATGCATGTATATGTAGTATACACTCAATGTCATACACCTGCTGTGTGACATTATCATATTAACTACTTATGATGACTATGTACTACCATGTCACCTTATATAGGATACATGTGTATGTAGTCTACACTCACTGTCATACATCTGGTGTGTGAAATCATCATATTGACTACTTATGATGACTATGTACTACCATGTCACCTCATATAGGATACATGTGTATGTAGTATACACTCACTGTCATACAACTGAAGTGTGAAATCATCATATTGACTACTTATGATGACTAAGTACTACCATGTCACCTCATATAGGATACATGTGTATGTAGTATACACGCACTGTCATACATCTGGTATGTGAAATCATCATATTAACTACTTATGATGACTATATCTCATATAGGATACATGTGTCTGTAGTATACACTCACTGTCATACAACTGGTGTGTGAAATCATCATATTGACTACTTATGATGACTATGTACTACCATGTCACCTCATATAGGATACATGTGTATGTAGTATACACTCACTGTCATACAACTGGTGTGTGAAATCATCATATTAACTACTTATGATGACAATGTACTACAATTTCACCTCATATAGGATACATGTGTATGTAGTATACACTCACTGTCATACAAATGATGTGTAAAATCATCATATTAACTACTTATGATGATTATGTACTACCATGTCACCTCATATAGGATACATGTGTATGTCGTATACACTCACAGTCATACAACTGATGTGTGAAATCATCATATTGACTCCTTATGATGAGTATGTACTACAATGTCACCTCATATAGGATACATGTGTATGTATTATACACTCACTGTCATACAACTGGTGTCGGAAATCATCATATTGACTGCTTATGATAACTATATACTACCGTATCACCTCATGTAGGATACATGTGTATGTAGTATACACTCACTGTCATACAACTGATGTGTGAAATCATCATATTAACTACTTATGATGACTATGTACTACAATGTCACTTCATATAGGATACATGTGTATGTAGTATACACTCACTGTCATACAACTGATGTGTGAAATCATCATATTGACTACTTATGATGACTATGTAATACCATGTCACCTCATATAGGATACATGTGTATGAAGTATACACTCACAGTCATACATCTGGTATGTGAAATCATCATATAAACTACTTATGATGAATATGTACTACAATATCACCTCATATAGGATACATGTATATTTAGTATAAACTCACTGCCATACAACTGATGTATGAAATCATCATATCGACTACTTATGATGACTATGTACTACCATGTCACCTCATATAGGATACATGTGTATGTAGTATACACTCGATGTCATACAACTGGTGTGTGAAATCATCCTATTGACTACTTATGATGATTATGTACTACCATGTCACCTCATATAGGATACATGTGTATGTAGTATACACGCACTATCATACATCTGGTATGTGAAATCATCATATTAACTACTTATGATGACTATATCTCATATAGGATACATGTGTCTGTAGTATACACTCACTGTCATACAACTGGTGTGTGAAATTATCATCGACTACTTATGATGACTATGTACTACCCTGTCACCTCATATAGGATACATGTGTATGTAGTATACACTCACTGTCATACGATTGGTGTGTGAAATCATCATATTAACTACTTTTGATGACTATGTACTACCATGTCACCTCATATAAGATACATGTGTGTATGTAGTATACACTCACTGTCATACAACTGGTGTGTGAAATCATCATATTGACTACATATGATGACTATGTACTAACCATGTCACCTCATATAGGATACATGTGTATGTAGTATACACTCACTGTCATACAAATGATGTGTAAAATCATCATATTAACTACTTATGATGATTATGTACTACCATGTCACCTCATATAGGATACATGTGTATGTCGTATACACTCACAGTCATACAACTGATGTGTGATTTCATCATATTGACTACTTATGATGACTATGTACTACAATGTCACCTCATATAGGATACATGTGTATGTATTATACACTCAATGTCATACAACTTGTGTGTGAAATCATCATATTGACTGCTTATGATGACTATATACTACCGTATCACCTCATGTAGGATACATGTGTATGTAGTATACACTCACTGTCATACAACTTGTGTGTGAAATCATCATATTGACTGCTTATGATGACTATATACTACCGTATCACCTCATGTAGGATACATGTGTATGTATTATACACTCACTGTCATACAACTGATGTGTGAAATCATCATATTGACTACTTATGATGACTATCTACTACAATGTCACCTCATATAGGATACATGTGTATGTAGTATACACTCACTGTCATAAGAAATATAAAAAGATCGGACAGGGAAAGTAGCATTCAAGGAGGACAGTAAACCACAAAACACAGAAACAAACACGCAAACAGACAAACAAGAAGGCAAAAGAAAGAAAAAATGCAAACGACATCACAAACACAAAAAGGGTTGACAATAGGGCTACCGCCTTGGAACGGTCCGTGGCAAAGTAGGCCACTGGGGGTTTAAACCGGTTCTAGGGTGCACCAAACCTCACACTTACGATACTGTCATCCCATTAAAACAGGACAGTGTAAATAAAGAAATCCCCGCCATGATCTAAACTGATGAGTGAAATCATCATAATGACTATGTACTACCATGTTACCTCATATAGGATACATGTGTAGGTAGTATACACTCACTGTCATACAACTGGTGTGTGAAATCATCATATTGACTACATATGATGACAATGTACTAACCATGTCACCTCATATAGGATACATGTGTATGTAGTATACACTCACTGTCATACAACTGGTGTGTGAAATCATCATATTAACTACTTATGATGACTATGTACTACAATGTCACCTCATATAGGATACATGTGTATGTAGTATACACTCACTGTCATACAACTGGTGTGTGAAATCATCATATTGACTACTTATGATGACTATGTACTACCATGTCACCTCATATAGGATACATGTGTATGTAGTAAACACTCCCTGTCATACATCTGGTGTGTGAAATCATCATATTGACTACTTATGATGACTATGTACTACACTATCACCTCATATAAGATACATGTGTATGTAGTATACACTCACTGTCATACAACTGGTGTGTGAAATCATCATATTGACTACTTATGATGACTATATACTACCTTGTCACCTCATATAGGATACATGTGTATGTAGTATACACTCACTGTCATACAACTGGTGTGTGAAATCATCATATTGACTACTTATGATGATTATGTACTAACTTGTCACCTCATATAGGATACATGTGTATGTAGTATACACTCACTCTCATACATCTGGTATGTGAAATCATCGTATTAACTACTTATGATGACTATATATCATATAGGATACATGTGTATGTAGTAAACTCTCACTGTCATACATCTGGTGTGTGAAATCATCATATTGACTACTTATGATGACTATGTACTACCATGTCACCTCCTATAGGATACATGTGTATGTAGTACACACTCACTGTCATACAACTGGTTTGTGAATCATCATATTGACTACTTATGATGACTATGTACTACCATGTCACCTCATATAGGATACATGTGTATGTAGTATACTCTCACTGTCATACAACTGATGTGTGAAATCATCATATTGACTACTTATGATGACTATGTAGTACCATGTCACCTCATATAGGATACATGTGTATGTAGTATACTCTCACTGTCATACAACTGATGTGTGAAATCATCATATTAACTACGTATGATGACTATGTACTACAATGTCATCTCATATAGGATACATGTGTATGTAGTATACACTCAATGTCATAGAACTGCTGTGTGAAATCATCATATTAACTACTTATGATGACTATGTACTACCATGTCACCTCATATAGGACACATGTGTATGTAATATAGACTCAGTCATACAACTGGTGTGTGAAATCATCATATTGACTACTTATGATGACTTTGTACTACCATGTCACGTCATATAGGATACATGTGTAAGTAGTATACACTTACTGTCAGACAACTGGTGTGTGAAATCATCATATTGTCTACATATGATGACTATGTACTAACCATGTCACCTCATATAGGATACATGTGTATGTAGTGTACACTCACTGTCATACAACTGGTGTGTGAAATCATCATATTGACTACTTATGATGACTATGTACTAATCATATTACCTCATATAGGATACATGTGTATGTAGTATACACTCAATGTCATAGAACTGCTGTGTGAAATCATCATATTAACTACTTATGATGACTATGTACTACCATGTCACCTCATATAGGACACATGTGTATGTAATATAGACTCAGTCATACAACTGGTGTGTGAAATCATCATATTGACTACTTATGATGACTTTGTACTACCATGTCACGTCATATAGGATACATGTGTAAGTAGTATACACTCACTGTCATACAACTGGTGTGTGAAATCATCATATTGACTACATATGATGACTATGTACTAACCATGTCACCTCATATAGGATACATGTGTATGTAGTATACACTCACTGTCATACAACTGGTGTGTGAAATCATCATATTGACTACTTATGATGACAATGTACTACAATGTCACCTCATATAGGATACATGTGTATGTAGTATACACTCACTGTCATACAAATGATGTGTGAAATCATCATATTAACTACTTATGATGATTATGTACTACCATGTCACCTCATATAGGATACATGTGTATGTCGTATACACTCACAGTCATACAACTGATGTGTGAAATCATCATATTGACTCCTTATGATGACTATGTACTACAATTTCACCTCATATAGGATACATGTGTATGTATTATACACTCACTGTCATACAACTGGTGTGGGAAATCATCATATTGACTGCTTATGATAACTATATACTACCGTATCACCTCATGTAGGATACATGTGTATGTAGTATACACTCACTGTCATACAACTGATGTGTGAAATCATCATATTAACTACTTATGATGACTATGTACTACAATGTCACCTCATATAGGATACATGTGTATGTAGTATACACTCACTGTCATACAACTGATGTGTGAAATCATCATATTGACTACTTATGATGACTATGTACTACCATGTCACCTCATATAGGATACATGTGTATGTAGTATACACTCAATGTCATACAACTGGTGTGTGAAATCATCATATTGACTACTTATGATGATTATGTACTACCATGTCACCTCATATAGGATACATGTGTATGTAGTATACACGCACTGTCATACATCTGGTATGTGAAATCATCATATTAACTACTTATGATGACTATATCTCATATAGGATACATGTGTCTGTAGTATACACTAACTGTCATACAACTGGTGTGTGAAATCATCATTGACTACTTATGATGACTTTGTACTACCCTGTCACCTCATATAGGATACATGTGTATGTAGTATACACTCACTGTCATACAACTGGTTTGTGAATCATCATATTGACTACTTATGATGACTATGTACTACCATGTCACCTCATATAGGATACATGTGTATGTAGCATACACTCACTGTCATACAACTGGTGTATGAAATCATCATATTGACTACTTATGATGACTACTTACAACCATGTCACCTCATATAGGATACATGTGTATGTAGTATACACTCACTGTCATACAACTGATGTGTGAAATCATCATATTGACCACTTATGATGACTATGTACTACCATATCACCTCATATAGGATACATGTGTCTGTAGTATACACTCACTGTCATACAACTGATGTGTGAAATCATCATATTAACTACTTATGATGATTATGTACTACAATGTCACCTCATATAGGATACATGTATATGTAGTATACACTCAATGTCATACAACTGCTGTGTGAAATTATCATATTAACTACTTATGATGACTATGTACTACCATGTCACCTTATATAGGATACATGTGTATGTAGTCTACACTCACTGTCATACAACTGGTGTGTGAAATCATCATATTGACTACTTATGATGACTATGTACTTTCATGTCACCTCATATAGGATACATGTGTATGTAGTATACACTCACTGTCATACAACTGGTTTGTGAATCATCATATTGACTTCTTATGATGACTATGTACTACAATGTCACCTCATATAGGATACATGTGTAGGTAGTTTACACTCACTGTCATACAACTGGTGTGTGAAATCATCGTATTAACTACTTATGATGACTATACCTCATATAGGATACATGTGTTTGTAGTAAACACTCACTGTCATACAACTGATGTGTGAAATCATCATATTAACTACTTATGATGATTATGTACTACAATGTCACCTCATATAGGATACATGTATATGTAGTATACACTCAATGTCATACAACAGCTGTGTGAAATTATCATATTAACTACTTATGATGACTATGTACTACCATGTCACCTTATATAGGATACATGTGTATGTAGTTTACACTCACTGTCTTACAACTGGTATGTGAAATCATCGTATTAACTACTTATGATGACTATACCTCATATAGGATACATGTGTATGTAGTATACACTCACTGTCATACAACTGATGTGTGAAATCATCATATTAACTACTTATGATGACTATGTACTACAATGTCACCTCATATAGGGTGCATGCATATGTAGTATACACTCAATGTCAAACACCTGCTGTGTGAAATTATCATATTAACTACTTATGATGATTATGTACTACAATGTCACCTCATATAGGATACATGTATATGTAGTATACACTCAATGTCATACAACTGCTGTGTGAAATTATCATATTAACTACTTATGATGACTATGTACTACCATGTCACCTTATATAGGATACATGTGTATGTAGTCTACACTCACTGTCATACAACTGGTGTGTGAAATCATCATATTGACTACTTATGATGACTATGTACTTTCATGTCACCTCATATAGGATACATGTGTATGTAGTATACACTCACTGTCATACAACTGGTTTGTGAATCATCATATTGACTTCTTATGATGACTATGTACTACAATGTCACCTCATATAGGATACATGTGTAGGTAGTTTACACTCACTGTCATACAACTGGTGTGTGAAATCATCGTATTAACTACTTATGATGACTATACCTCATATAGGATACATGTGTTTGTAGTAAACACTCACTGTCATACAACTGATGTGTGAAATCATCATATTAACTACTTATGATGATTATGTACTACAATGTCACCTCATATAGGATACATGTATATGTAGTATACACTCAATGTCATACAACAGCTGTGTGAAATTATCATATTAACTACTTATGATGACTATGTACTACCATGTCACCTTATATAGGATACATGTGTATGTAGTTTACACTCACTGTCTTACAACTGGTATGTGAAATCATCGTATTAACTACTTATGATGACTATACCTCATATAGGATACATGTGTATGTAGTATACACTCACTGTCATACAACTGATGTGTGAAATCATCATATTAACTACTTATGATGACTATGTACTACAATGTCACCTCATATAGGGTGCATGCATATGTAGTATACACTCAATGTCATACACCTGCTGTGTGAAATTATCATATTAACTACTTATGATGACTATGTACTACCATGTCAACTTATATAGGATACATGTGTATGTAGTCTACACTCACTGTCATACATCTGGTGTGTGAAATCATCATATTGACTACTTATGATGACTATGTACTACCATGTCACCTCATATAGGATACATGTGTATGTAGTATACACTCACTGTCATACAACTGAAGTGTGAAATCATCATATTGACTACTTATGATGACTAAGTACTACCATGTCACCTCATATAGGATACATGTGTATGTAGTATACACGCACTGTCATACATCTGGTATGTGAAATCATCATATTAACTACTTATGATGACTATATCTCATATAGGATACATGTGTCTGTAGTATACACTCACTGTCATACAACTGGTGTGTGAAATCATCATATTGACTACTTATGATGACTATGTACTACCATGTCACCTCATATAGGATACATGTGTATGTAGTATACACTCACTGTCATACAACTGGTGTGTGAAATCATCATATTAACTACTTATGATGACAATGTACTACAATTTCACCTCATATAGGATACATGTGTATGTAGTATACACTCACTGTCATACAAATGATGTGTAAAATCATCATATTAACTACTTATGATGATTATGTACTACCATGTCACCTCATATAGGATACATGTGTAACTATGTAGTATACACTCACAGTCATACAACTGATGTGTGAAATCATCATATTGACTACTTATGATGACTATGTACTACAATGTCACCTCATATAGGATACATGTGTATGTAGGTTACACTCACTGTCGTACAACTGGTGTGTGACATCATCATATTGACTACGTATGATGACTATGTACTACCATGTCACCTCATATAGGATACATGTGTATGTAGTATACACTCAATGTCATACAACTGCTGTGTGAAATCATCATATTAACTACTTATGATGACAATGTACTACAATTTCACCTCATATAGGATACATGTGTATGTAGTATACACTCGATGTCATACAACTGGTGTGTGAAATCATCCTATTGACTACTTATGATGATTATGTACTACCATGTCACCTCATATAGGATACATGTGTATGTAGTATACACGCACTATCATACATCTGGTATGTGAAATCATCATATTAACTACTTATGATGACTATATCTAATATAGGATACATGTGTCTGTAGTATACACTCACTGTCATACAACTGGTGTGTGAAATTATCATCGACTACTTATGATGACTATGTACTACCCTGTCACCTCATATAGGATACATGTGTATGTAGTATACACTCACTGTCATACGATTGGTGTGTGAAATCATCATATTAACTACTTTTGATGACTATGTACTACCATGTCACATCATATATGATACATGTGTGTATGTAGTATACACTCACTGTCATACAACTGGTGTGTGAAATCATCATATTGACTACATATGATGACTATGTACTAACCATGTCACCTCATATAGGATACATGTGTATGTAGTATACACTCACTGTCATACAACTGGTGTGTGAAATCATCATATTGACTACTTATGATGACAATGTACTACAATGTCACCTCATATAGGATACATGTGTATGTAGTATACACTCACTGTCATACAAATGATGTGTAAAATCATCATATTAACTACTTATGATTATGTACTACCATGTCACCTCATATAGGATACATGTGTATGTCGTATACACTCACAGTCATACAACTGATGTGTGAAATCATCCTATTGACTCCTTATGATGACTATGTACTACAATGTCACCTCATATAGGATACATGTGTATGTATTATACACTCACTGTCATACAACTGGTGTGGGAAATCATCATATTGACTGCTTATGATAACTATATACTACCGTATCACCTCATGTAGGATACATGTGTATGTAGTATACACTCACTGTCATACAACTGATGTGTGAAATCATCATATTAACTACTTATGATGACTATGTACTACAATGTCACCTCATATAGGATACATGTGTATGTAGTATACACTCACTGTCATACAACTGATGTGTGAAATCATCATATTGACTACTTATGATGACTATGTACTACCATGTCACCTCATATAGGATACATGTGTATGTAGTATACTCTCACTGTCATACAACTGATTTGAGAAATCATCATATTAACTACTTATGATGACTATGTACTACAATGTCACGTCATATAGGATACATGTGTATGTAGTATACACTCACAGTCATACAACTGATGTGTGAAATCATCATATTAACTACTTATGATGACTATGTACTACAATGTCACTTCATATAGGATACATGTGTATGTAGTATACACTCACTGTCATACAACTGATGTGTGAAATCATCATATTGACTACTTATGATGACTATGTAATACCATGTCACCTCATATAGGATACATGTGTATGCAGTATACACTCACAGTCATACATCTGGTATGTGAAATCATCATATAAACTACTTATGATGAATATGTACTACAATATCACCTCATATAGGATACATGTATATTTAGTATAAACTCACTGCCATACAACTGATGTATGAAATCATCATATCGACTACTTATGATGACTATGTACTACCATGTCACCTCATATAGGATACATGTGTATGTAGTATACACTCGATGTCATACAACTGGTGTGTGAAATCATCCTATTGACTACTTATGATGATTATGTACTACCATGTCACCTCATAAGGATACATGTGTATGTAGTATACACGCACTACCATACATCTGGTATGTGAAATCATCATATTAACTACTTATGATGACTATATCTCATATAGGATACATGTGTCGGTAGTATACACTCACTGTCATACAACTGGTGTGTGAAATTATCATCGACTACTTATGATGACTATGTACTACCCTGTCACCTCATATAGGATACATGTGTATGTAGTATACACTCACTGTCATACGATTGGTGTGTGAAATCATCATATTAACTACTTTTGATGACTATGTACTACCATGTCACCTCATATATGATACATGTGTGTATGTAGTATACACTCACTGTCATACAACTGGTGTGTGAAATCATCATATTGACTACATATGATGACTATGTACTAACCATGTCACCTCATATAGGATACATGTGTATGTAGTATACACTCACTGTCATACAACTGGTGTGTGAAATCATCATATTGACTACTTATGATGACAATGTACTACAATGTCACCTCATATAGGATACATGTGTATGTAGTATACACTCACTGTCATACAAATGATGTGTAAAATCATCATATTAACTACTTATGATTATGTACTACCATGTCAACTCATATAGGATACATGTGTATGTCGTATACACTCACAGTCATACAACTGATGTGTGAAATCATCATATTGACTCCTTATGATGACTATGTACTACAATGTCACCTCATATAGGATACATGTGTATGTATTATACACTCACTGTCATACAACTGGTGTGGGAAATCATCATATTGACTGCTTATGATAACTATATACTACCGTATCACCTCATGTAGGATACATGTGTATGTAGTATACACTCACTGTCATACAACTGATGTGTGAAATCATCATATTAACTACTTATGATGACTATGTACTACAATGTCACCTCATATAGGATACATGTGTATGTAGTATACACTCACTGTCATACAACTGATGTGTGAAATCATCATATTGACTACTTATGATGACTATGTACTACCATGTCACCTCATATAGGATACATGTGTATGTAGTATACTCTCACTGTCATACAACTGATTTGAGAAATCATCATATTAACTACTTATGATGACTATGTACTACAATGTCACGTCATATAGGATACATGTGTATGTAGTATACACTCAATGTCATTCAACTGCTGTGTGAAATCATCATATTGACTACTTATGATGACTTTGTACTACCATGTCAGCTCATATAGGATACATGTGTATGTAATAAACACTCACTGTCATACATCTGGTGTGTGTAATCATCATATTGACTACTTATGATGACTATGTACTACCATGTCACCTCATATAGGATACATGTGTATGTAGTATACACTCAATGTCATACAACTGAAGTGTGAAATCATCATATTGACTACTTATGATGATTATGTACTACCATGTCACCTCATATAGGATACATGTGTATGTAGTATACACGCACTGTCATACATCTGGTATGTGAAATCATCATATTAACTACTTATGATGACTATATCTCATATAGGATACATGTGTTTGTAGTATACACTCACTGTCATACAACTGGTGTGTGAAATCATCATTGATTACTTATGATGACTATGTACTACCCTGTCACCTCATATAGGATACATGTTTATGTAGTATACACTCACTGTCATACGATTGGTGTGTGAAATCATTATATTAATTACTTATGATGACTATGTACTACCATGTCACCTCATATAAGATACATGTGTGTGTAGTATACACTCACTGTCATATAACTAGTGTGTGAAATCATCATATTGACTACTTATGATGACTATGTACTACCATGTCACCTCATATAGGATACATGTGTATGCAGCATACACTCACTGTCATACAACTGGTGTATGAAACAACATATTGACTACTTATGATGACTACTTACTACCATGTCACCTCATATAGGATAAATGTGTATGCAGTATACACTCACTGTCATACAACTGATGTGTGAAATCATCATATTGACCACTTATGATGACTATGTACTACCATATCACCTCATATAGGATACATGTGTATGTAGTATACACTCACTGTCATACAACTGATGTGTGCAATCATCATATTAACTACATATGATGATTATGTACTACAATGTCACCTCATATAGGATACATGTATATGTAGTATACACTCAATGTCATACAACTGCTGTGTGAAATTATCATATTAACTACTTATGATGACTATGTACTACCATGTCACCTTATATAGGATACATGTGTATGTAGTCTACACTCACTGTCATACAACTGGTGTGTGAAATCATCATATTGACTACTTATGATGACTATGTACTTTCATGTCACCTCATATAGGATACATGTGTATGTAGTATACACTCACTGTCATACAACTGGTTTGTGAATCATCATATTGACTACTTATGATGACTATGTACTAAAATGTCACCTCATATAGGATACATGTGTATGTAGTTTACACTCACTGTCATACAACTGGTGTGTGAAATCATCGTATTAACTACTTATGATGACTATACCTCATATAGGATACATGTGTATGTAGTAAACACTCACTGTCATACAACTGATGTGTGAAATCATCATATTAACTACTTATGATGACTATGTACTACAATGTCACCTCATATAGGATACATGTGTATGTAGTATACACTCACTGTCATACAACTGATGTGTGAAATCATCATATTAACTACTTATGATGATTATGTACTACAATGTCACCTCATATATGATACATGTATATGTAGTATACACTCAATGTCATACAACTGCTGTGTGAAATTATCATATTAACTACTTATGATGACTATGTACTACAATGTCACCTCATATAGGATACATGTGTATGTAGTGTACACTCACTGTCATACAACTGATGTGTGAAATCATCATATTGACTACTTATGATGACTATGTAATACCATGTCACCTCATATAGGATACATGTGTATGAAGTATACACTCACAGTCATACATCTGGTATGTGAAATCATCATATAAACTACTTATGATGAATATGTACTACAATATCACCTCATATAGGATACACGTATATTTAGTATAAACTCACTGTCATACAACTGATGTATGAAATCATCATATTGACTACTTATGATGACTATGTACTACCATGTCACCTCATATAGGATACATGTGTATGTAGTATACACGCAATGTCATACAACTGGTGTGTGAAATCATCATATTAACTACTTTTGATGACTATGTACTACCATGTCACCTCATATAAGATACATGTGTGTATGTAGTATACACTCACTGTCATACAACTGGTGTGTGAAATCATCATATTGACTACTTATGATGACAATGTACTACAATGTCACCTCATATAGGATACATGTGTATGTAGTATACACTCACTGTCATACAAATGATGTGTAAAATCATCATATTAACTACTTATGATGATTATGTACTACCATGTCACCTCATATAGGATACATGTGTATGTCGTATACACTCACAGTCATACAACTGATGTGTGAAATCATCATATTGACTCCTTATGATGACTATGTACTACAATGTCACCTCATATAGGATACATGTGTATGTATTATACACTCACTGTCATACAACTGGTGTGGGAAATCATCATATTGACTGCTTATGATAACTATATACTACCGTATCACCTCATGTAGGATACATGTGTATGTAGTATACACTCACTGTCATACAACTGATGTGTGAAATCATCATATTAACTATTTATGATGACTATGTACTACAATGTCACCTCATATAGGATACATGTGTATGTAGTATACACTCACTGTCATACAACTGATGTGTGAAATCATCATATTGAATACTTATGATGACTATGTACTACCTGGTCACCTCATATAGGATACATGTGTATGTAGTATACACTCAATGTCATACAACTGGTGTGTGAAATCATCATATTGACTACTTATGATGATTATGTACTACCATGTCACCTCATATAGGATACATGTGTATGTAGTATACACGCACTGTCATACATCTGGTATGTGAAATCATCATATTAACTACTTATGATGACTATATCTCATATAGGATACATGTGTCTGTAGTATACACTCACTGTCATACAACTGGTGTGTGAAATCATCATTGATTACTTATGATGACTATGTACTACCCTGTCACCTCATATAGGATACATGTGTATGTAGTATACACTCACTGTCATACGATTGGTGTGTGAAATCATCATATTAATTACTTATGATGACTATGTACTACCATGTCACCTCATATAAGATACATGTGTGTATGTAGTATACACTCACTGGCATATAACTGGTGTGTGAAATCATCATATTGATTACTTATGATGACTATGTACTACCATGTCACCTCATATAGGATACATGTATATGCAGCATACACTCACTGTCATACAACTGGTGTATGAAATCATCATATTGACTACTTATGATGACTACTTACTACCATGTCACCTCATATAGGATACATGTGTATGTAGTATACACTCACTGTCATACAACTGATGTGTGAAATCATCATATTGACCACTTATGATGACTATGTACTACCATATCACCTCATATAGGATACATGTGTATGTAGTACACACTCACTGTCATACAACTGATGTGTGAAATCATCATATTAACTACATATGATGATTATGTACTACAATGTCACCTCATATAGGATACATGTATATGTAGTATACACTCAATGTCATACAACTGCTGTGTGAAATTATCATATTAACTACTTATGATGACTATGTACTACCATGTCACCTTATATAGGATACATGTGTATGTAGTCTACACTCACTGTCATACAACTGGTGTGTGAAATCATCATATTGACTACTTATGATGACTATGTACTTTCATGTCACCTCATATAGGATACATGTGTATGTAGTATACACTCACTGTCATACAACTGGTTTGTGAATCATCATATTGACTACTTATGATGACTATGTACTACAATGTCACCTCATATAGGATACATGTGTATGTAGTTTACACTCACTGTCATACAACTGGTGTGTGAAATCATCGTATTAACTACTTATGATGACTATACCTCATATAGGATACATGTGTATGTAGTCAACACTCACTGTCATACAACTGATGTGTGAAATCATCATATTAACTACTTATGATGACTATGTACTACCATGTCACCTCATATAGGATACATGTGTATGTAGTATACACTCAATGTCATACAACTGCTGTGTGAAATTATCATATTAACTACTTATGATGACTATGTACTACCATGTCACCTTATATAGGATACATGTGTATGTAGTTTACACTAACTGTCATACAACTGGTATGTGAAATCATCGTATTAACTACTTATGATGACTATACCTCATATAGGATACATGTGTAAGTAGTATACACTCACTGTCATACAACTGATGTGTGAAATCATCATATTAACTACTTATGATGATTATGTACTACAATGTCACCTCATATGGGATACATGTATATGTAGTATACACTCAATGTCATACACCTGCTATGTGAAATTATAATATTAACTACTTATGATGACTATGTACTACCATGTCACCTTATATAGGATACATGTGTATGTAGTCTACACTCACTGTCATACATCTGGTGTGTGAAATCATCATATTGACTACTTATGATGACTATGTACTACCATGTCACCTCATATAGGATACATGTGTATGTAGTATACACTCACTGTCATACAACTGAAGTGTGAAATCATCATATTGACTACTTATGATGACTAAGTACTACCATGTCACCTCATATAGGATACATGTGTATGTAGTATACACTCACTGTCATACAACTGATGTGTGAAATCATCATATTGACTACCTATGATGACTATGTACTACCATGTCACCTCCTATAGGATACATGTGTATGTAGTACACACTCACTGTCATACAACTGATGTGTGAAATCATCATATTGACTACTTATGATGACTATGTACTACCATGTCACCTCATATAGGATACATGTGTATGTAGTACACATTCACTGTTGTACAACTGATGTGTGAAATCATCATATTGACTACTTATGATGACTATGTACTACCATGTCACCTCATATAGGATACATGTGTATGTAGTATACACTCACTGTCATACAACTGATGTGTGATATCATCATATTGACTACTTATGATGACTATATACTACAATGTCACCTCATATAGGATACATGTGTATGTATTATACACTCACTGTCATACAACTGGTGTGTGAAATCATCATATTGACTGCTTATGATGACTATATACTACAATGTCACCTCATATAGGATACATGTGTATGTATTATACACTCACTGTCATACAACTGGTGTGTGAAATCATCATATTGACTACTTATGATGACTTTGTACTACCATGTCACGTCATATAGGATACATGTGTATGTAGTATAAACTCACTGTCATAAAACTGATGAGTGAAATCATCATAATGACTATGTACAACCATGTCACCTCATATATGATACATGTGTATGTAATATAGACTCAGTCATACAACTGGTGTGTGAAATCATCATATTGACTACTTATGATGACTTTGTACTACCATGTCACGTCATATAGGATACATGTGTAGGTAGTATACACTCACTGTCATACAACTGGGGTGTGAAATCATCATATTGACTACATATGATGACGATGTAATACCATGTCACCTCATATAGGATACATGTGTATGTAGTATACACTCATTGTCGTACAACTGATGTGTGAAATCATCATATTGACTACTTATGATGACTATGTACTACCATGTCACCTCATATAGGATACATGTGTATGTAGTACACACTCACTGTTGTACAACTGATGTGTGAAATCATCATATTGACTACTTATGATGACTATGTACTACCATGTCACCTCATATAGGATACATGTGTATGTAGTATACACTCACTGTCATACAACTGATGTGTGAAATCATCATATTGACTACTTATGATGACTATATACTACAATGTCACCTCATATAGGATACATGTGTATGTATTATACACTCACTGTCATACAACTGGTGTGTGAAATCATCATATTGACTGCTTATGATGACTATATACTACTGTATCACCTCATATAGGATACATGTGTATGTAGTATAAACTCACTGTCATAAAACTGATGAGTGAAATCATCATGATTATGTACTACCATGTCACCTCATATAGGATACATGTGTATGTAATATAGACTCAGTCATACAACTGGTGTGTGAAATCATCATATTGACTACTTATGAAGACTTTGTACTACCATGTCACGTCATATAGGATACATGTGTAGGTAGTATACACTCACTGTCATACAACTGGGGTGTGAAATCATCATATTGACTACTTATGATGACTATGTACTACCATGTCACCTCATATAGGATCGTGTGTATGTAGTATACACTCAATGTCATACAACTGATGTGTAAAATCATCATATTAACTACTTATGATGATTATGTACTACCATGTCACCTCATATAGGATACATGTGTATGTAGTTTACACTCACTGTCATACAACTGGTGTGTGAAATCATCGTATTAATTACTTATGATGACTATACCTCATATAGGATACATGTGTATGTAGTAAACACTCACTGTCATACAACTGATGTGTAAAATCATCATATTAACTACTTATGATGATTATGTACTACCATGTCACCTCATATAGGATACATGTGTATGTAGTTTACACTCACTGTCATACAACTGGTGTGTGAAATCATCATATTAACTACTTATGATGACTATGTACTACAATGTCACCTCATATAGGATACATGTGTATGTAGTATACACTCACTGTCGTACAACTGATGTGTGAAATCATCATATTGACTACTTATTATGACTATGTACTACCATGTCACCTCATATAGGATACATGTGTATGTAGTACACTCACTGTTGTACAACTGATGTGTGAAATCATCATATTGACTACTTATGATAACTATGTACTACCATGTCACCTCATATAGGATACATGTGTATGTAGTATACACTCACTGTCATACAACTGATGTGTGAAATCATCATATTGACTACTTATGATGACTATGTACTACAATGTCACCTCATATAGGATACATG
Source organism: Cyrtodaria siliqua (assembly GCA_037043455.1). NCBI lineage: Eukaryota > Metazoa > Mollusca > Bivalvia > Adapedonta > Hiatellidae > Cyrtodaria > Cyrtodaria siliqua. The sequence continues at coordinate 37,235 of JAWPHD010014157.1, read as the reverse complement.
TGTATGTATTATACACTCACTGTCATACAACTGGTGTGTGAAATCATCATATTGACTGCTTATGATGACTATATACTACTGTATCACCTCATATAGGATACATGTGTAAGTAGTATAAACTCACTGTCATAAAACTGATGAGTGAAATCATCATAATGATTATGTACTACCATGTCACCTCATATAGGATACATGTGTATGTCGAATACACTCACAGTCATACAATTGATGTGTGAAATCATCATATTGACTACTTATGATGACTATGTACTACAATGTCACCTCATATAGGATACATGTGTATGTATTATACACTCACTGGCATACAACTGGTGTGTGAAATCATCATATTGACTGCTTATGATGACTATATACTACCGTATCACCTCATATAGGATACATGTGTATGTAGTATAAACTCACTGTCATAAAACTGATGAGTGAAATCATCATAATGATTATGTACTAAAATGTCACCTCATATAGGATACATGTGTATGTAATATACACTCAGTCATACAACTGGTGTGTGAAATCATCATATTGACTACTTATGATGACTTTGTACTACCATGTCACCTCATATAGGATACATGTGTATGTAGTATACACTCACTGTCATACAACTGATGTGTAAAATCATCATATTGACTACTTATGATGACTATGTACTACAATGTCACCTCATATAGGATACATGTGTATGTAGTATACACTCTCTGTCATACAACTGATGTGTTAAATCATCATATTGACCACTTATGATGACTATGTTCTACCATGTCACCTCATATAGGATACATGTGTATGTAGTATACACTCACAGTCTTACATCTGGTATGTGAAAACATCATATAAACTACTTATGATTACTATGTACTACAATATCACCTCATATAGGTTACATGTATATTTAGTATACATTCACTGTCATACAACTGATGTATGAAATCCTCATATTGACTACTTATGACGACTATGTCCTACCATGTCAACTCATATAGGATACATGACGTGTATGTAGTATACACTCACTGTCATACAACTGATGTGTGAAACCATCATATTAACTACTTATGATGACTATGTACTACAATATCACCTCATATAGGATACATGTGTATGTAGTATACACTCACTGTCATACAACTGATGTGTGAAATCATCATATTGACTACTTATGATGACTATGTACTTCCATGTCACCACATATAGGATACATGTGTATGTAGTATACACTCACTGTCATACAACTGGTGTGTGAAATCATCATATTGACTACTTATGATGACTATGTACTACCATGTCACCTCATATAGGATACATGTGTATGTAGCATACACTCAGTGTCATACAACTGGTTATAGGATACATGTGTATGTAGCATACACTCAGTGTCATACAACTGGTGTATGAAATTATCATAGACTACTTATGATGAGTATGTACTACAATGTCACCTCATATAGGATACATGTGTATGTAGTATACACTCACTGTCATACAACTGCTGTGTGAAATTATCATATTAACTACTTATGATGACTATGTTCTACCATGTCACCTCATATAGGATACATGTGTATGTAGTATACACTCACTGTCATACAACTGGTGTGTGAAATCATCATATTGACTACTTATGATGACTATGTACTTTCATGTCACCTCATATAGGATACATGTGTATGTAGTATACACTCACTGTCATACAACTGGTTTGTGAATCATCATATTGACTACTTATGATGACTATGTTCTACCATGTCACCTCATATAGGATACATGTGTATGTATTATACACTCACTGTCATACAACTGGTGTGTGTAATCATCATATTGACTACTTATGATGACTATATACTACCGTGTCACTTCATATAGGATACATGTGTATGTAGTATACACTCACTGTCATAAAACTGATGAGTGAAATAATCATAATGACTATGTACTACCATGTCACCTCATATAGGATACATGTGTATGTAATATAGACTCAGTCATACAACTGGTGTGTGAAATCATCATATTGACTACTTATGATGACTTTGTACTACCATGTCACGTCATATAGGATACATGTGTAGGTAGTATACAATCACTGTCATACAACTGGGGTGTGAAATCATCATATTGACTACATATGATGACTATGTACTACCATGTCACCTCATATAGGATGCATGTGTATGTAGTATACACTCACTGTCATACAACTGGTGTGTGAAATCATCATATTGACTACTTATGATGACTATGTACTACCATGTCACCTCATATAGGATACATGTGTATGTAGTATAAACTCACTGTCATACCACTGATGTGTAAAATCATCATATTAACTACTTATGATGATTATGTACTACCATGTCACCTCATATAGGATACATGTGTATGTAGTTTACACTCACTGTCATACAACTGGTGTGTGAAATCATTGTATTAACTACTTATGATGACTATACCTCATATAGGATACATGTGTATGTAGTAAACACTCACTGTCATACATCTGGTGTGTGAAATCATCATATTGACTACTTATGATGACTATGTACTACCATGTCACCTCATATAGGATACATGTGTATGTAGTATACTCTCACTGTCATACAACTGATTTGTGAAATCATCATATTAACTACTTATGATGACTATGTACTACAATGTCACCTCATATAGGATACATGTGTATGTAGTATACACTCAATGTCATACAACTGCTGTGTGAAATCATCATATTGACTACTTATGATGGCTTTGTACTACCTTGTCAGCTCATATAGGATACATGTGTATGTAATAAACACTCACTGTCATACATCTGGTGTGTGAAATCATCATATTGACTACTTATGATGACTATGTACTACCATGTCACCTCATATAGGATACATGTGTATGTAGTATACACTCACTGTCATACAACTGAAGTGTGAAATCATCATATTGACTACTTATGATGACTATGTACTACCATGTCACCTCATATAGGATACATGTGTATGTAGTATACACTCACTGTCATACAACTGATGTGTGAAATCATCATATTGACTACTTATGATGACTATGTACTACCATGTCACCTCATATAGGATACATGTGTATGTAGTATACACTCACTGTCATACAACTGATGTGTGAAATCATCATATGGACTACTTATGATGACTATGTACTCCCATGTCACCTCATATAGGATACATGTGTATGTAGTATACACTCAATGTCATACAACTGGTGTGTGAAATCATCATATTGACTACTTATGATGATTATGTACTACCATGTCACCTCATATAGGATACATGTGTATGTAGTATACACTCACTGTCATACAAATGATGTGTAAAATCATCATATTAACTACTTATGATGATTATGTACTACCATGTCACCTCATATAGGATACATGTGTATGTCGTATACACTCACAGTCATACAACTGATGTGTGAAATCATCATATTGACTCCTTATGATGACTATGTACTACAATGTCACCTCATATAGGATACATGTGAATGTATTATACACTCACTGTCATACAACTGGTGTGGGAAATCATCATATTGACTGCTTATGATAACTATATACTACCGTATCACCTCATGTAGGATACATGTGTATGTAGTATACACTCACTGTCATACAACTGATGTGTGAAATCATCATATTAACTACTTATGATGACTATGTACTACAATGTCACCTCATATAGGATACATGTGTATGTAGTATACACTCACTGTCATACAACTGATGTGTGAAATCATCATATTGACTACTTATGATGACTATGTACTACCATGTCACCTCATATAGGATACATGTGTATGTAGTATACAATCACTGTCATACGATTGGTGTGTGAAATCATCATATTAACTACTTATGATGACAATGTACTACCATGTCACCTCATATAGGATACATGTGTATGTAGTATACACTCACTGTCATACAAATGATGTGTAAAATTATCATATTAACTACTTATGATGATTATGTACTACCATGTCACCTCATATAGGATACATGTGTATGTCGTATACACTCACAGTCATACAACTGATGTGTGAAATCATCATATTGACTCCTTATGATGACTATGTACTACAATGTCACCTCATATAGGATACATGGGAATGTATTATACACTCACTGTCATACAACTGGTGTGGGAAATCATCATATTGACTGCTTATGATAACTATATACTACCGTATCACCTCATGTAGGATACATGTGTATGTAGTATACACTCACTGTCATACAACTGATGTGTGAAATCATCATATTGACTACTTATGATGACTATGTACTACCATGTCACCTCATATAGGATACATGTGTATGTAGTATACACTCACTGTCATACGATTGGTGTGTGAAATCATCATATTAACTACTTATGATGACAATGTACTACCATGTCACCTCATATAAGATACATGTGTGTATGTAGTATACACTCACTGTCATATAACTGGTGTGTAAAATCATCATATTGATTACTTATGATGACTATGTACTACCATGTCACCTCATATAGGATACATGTGTATGTAGCATACACTCACTGTCATACAACTGGTGTATGAAATCATCATATTGACTACTTATGATGACTACTTCCTTCCATGTCACCTCATATAGGATACATGTGTATGTAGTATACACTCACTGTCATACAACTGATGTGTGAAATCATCATATTGACCACTTATGATGACTATGTACTACCATATCACCTCATATAGGATACATGTGTATGTAGTATACACTCACTGTCATACAACTGATGTGTGAAATCATCATATTAACTACTTATGATGATTATGTACTACAATGTCACCTCATATAGGATACATGTGTATGTAGTATACACTCACTGTCGTACAACTGATGAGTGAAATCATCATATTGACTACTTATGATGACTATGTACTACCATGTCACCTCATATAGGATACATGTGTATGTAGTACACACTCACTGTTGTACAACTGATGTGTGAAATCATCATATTGACTACTTATGATGACTATGTACTACCATGTCACCTCATATAGGATACATGTGTATGTAGTATACACTCACTGTCATACAACTGATGTGTGAAATCATCATATTGACTACTTATGATGACTATATACTACAATGTCACCTCATATAGGATACATGTGTATGTATTATACACTCACTGTCATACAACTGGTGTGTGAAATCATCATATTGACTGCTTATGATGACTATATACTACCGTATCACCTCATATAGTATACATGTGTATGTAGTATAAACTCACTGTCATAAAACTGATGAGTGAAATCATCATAATGATTATGTACTACCATGTCACCTCATATAGGATACATGTGTATGTAATATAGACTCAGTCATACAACTGGTGTGTGAAATCATCATATTGACTACTTATGATGACTTTGCACTACCATGTCACGTCATATAGGATACATGTGTAGGTAGTATACACTCACTGTCATACAACTGGGGTGTGAAATCATCATATTGACTACATATGATGACTAGGTAATACCATGTCACCTCATATAGGATACATGTGTATGTAGTATCACTCACTGTCATACAACTGGTGTGTGAAATCATCATATTGACTACTTATGATGACTATGTACTACCATGTCACCTCATATAGGATACATGTGTATGTAGTATACACTCACTGTCATACAACTGATGTGTAAAATCATCATATTAACTACTTATGATGATTATGTACTACCATGTCACCTCATATAGGATACATGTGTATGTAGTATACACTCAATGTCATACAACTGGTGTGTGAAATCATCATATTGACTACTTATGATGATTATGTACTACCATGTCACCTCATATAGGATACATGTGTATGTAGTATACACTCACTGTCATACAAATGATGTGTAAAATCATCATATTAACTACTTATGATGATTATGTACTACCATGTCACCTCATATAGGATACATGTGTATGTCGTATACACTCACAGTCATACAACTGATGTGTGAAATCATCATATTGACTCCTTATGATGACTATGTACTACAATGTCACCTCATATAGGATACATGTGAATGTATTATACACTCACTGTCATACAACTGGTGTGGGAAATCATCATATTGACTGCTTATGATAACTATATACTACCGTATCACCTCATGTAGGATACATGTGTATGTAGTATACACTCACTGTCATACAACTGATGTGTGAAATCATCATATTGACTGCTTATGATGACTATATACTACTGTATCACCTCATATAGGATACATGTGTATGTAGTATAAACTCACTGTCATAAAACTGATGAGTGAAATCATCATAATGATTATGTACAACCATGTCACCTCAAATAGGATACATGTGTATGTAATATAGACTCAGTCATACAACTGGTGTGTGAAATCATCATATTGACTACTTATGATGACTATGTACTACCATGTCACCTCATATAGGATACATGTGTATGTAATATAGACTCAGTCATACAACTGGTGTGTGAAATCATCATATTGACTACTTATGATGACTATGTACTACCATGTCACCTCATATAGGATACATGTGTATGTAGTATACACTCACTGTCATACAACTGGGGTGTGAAATCATCATATTGACTACATATGATGACTATGTAATACCATGTCACCTCATATAGGATACATGTGTATGTAGTATACACTCACTGTCATACAACTGGTGTGTGAAATCATCATATTGACTACTTATGATGACTATGTACTACCATGTCACCTCATATAGGATACATGTGTATGTAGTATACAGTCACTGTGATACAACTGATGTGTAAAATCATCATATTAACTACTTATGATGATTATGTACTACCATGTCACCTCATATAGGATACATGTGTATGTAGTATACACTCACTGTCGTACAACTGATGTGTGAAATCATCATATTGACTACTTATGATGACTATGTACTACCATGTCACCTCATATAGGATACATGTGTATGTAGTACACACTCACTGTTGTACAACTGATGTGTGAAATCATCATATTGACTACTTATGATGACTATGTACTACCATGTCACCTCATATAGGATACATGTGTATGTAGTATACACTCACTGTCATACATCTGGTATGTGAAATCATCGTATTAAATACTTATGATGACTATACCTCATATAGGATACATGTGTATGTAGTATACACTCACTGTCATACAACTGGTGTGTAAAATCATCATATTAACTACTTATGATGATTATGTACTACCATGTCACCTCATATAGGATACATGTGTATGTAGTATACACTCACTGTCGTACAACTGGTGTGTGAAATCATCATATTGACTACTTATGATGACTATGTACTACCATGTCACCTCATATAGGATACATGTGTATGTAGTACACACTCACTGTTGTACAACTGATGTGTGAAATCATCATATTGACTACTTATGATGACTATGTACTACCATGTCACCTCATATAGGATACATGTGTATGTAGTATACACTCACTGTCATACAACTGGTGTGTGAAATCATCATATTGACTGCTTATGATGACTATATACTACTGTATCACCTCATATAGGATACATGTGTATGAAGTATAAACTCACTGTCAAAAAACTGATGAGTGAAATCATCATAATGACTATGTACTACCATGTCACCTCATATAGGATACATGTGTATGTAATATAGACTCAGTCATACAACTGGTGTGTGAAATCATCATATTGACTACTTATGATGACTTTGTACTACCATGTCACGTCATATAGGATACATGTGTAGGTAGTATACACTCACTGTCATACAACTGGGGTGTGAAATCATCATATTGACTACATATGATGACTATGTACTACCATGTCACCTCATATAGGATACATGTGTATGTAGTATACACTCACTGTCATACAACTGGTGTATGAAATCATCATATTAACTACTTATGATGACTATGTACTACAATGTCACCGCATATAGGATACATGTGTATGTAGTATACACTCACAGTCATACAACTGATGTGTGAAATCATTATATTAACTAATTATGATGACTATGTACTACAATGTCACCTCATATAGGATACATGTGTATGTAGTATACACTCACTGTCATACAACTGATGTGTGAAATCATCATATTGACTACTTATGATGACTATGTACTACCATGTCACCTCATATAGGATACATGTGTATGTAGTATACACTCACTGTCATACAACTGATGTGTGAAATCATCATATCGACTACTTATGATGACTATGTACTACCATGTCACCTCATATAGGATACATGTGTATGTAGTACACTCACTGTCATACAATTGATGTGTGAAATCATCATATTGACTACTTATGATGACTTTGTACTACCATGTCAGCTCATATAGGATACATGTGTATGTAATAAACACTCACTGTCATACATCTGGTGTGTGAAATCATCATATTGACTACTTATGATGACTATGTACTACCATGTCACCTCATATAGGATACATGTGTATGTAGTATACATTCACTGTCATACAACTGAAGTGTGAAATCATCATATTGACTACTTATGATGACTATGTACTACCATGTCACCTCATATAGGATACATGTGTATGTATGTAGTATACACTCACTGTCATACAACTGATGTGTGAAATCATCATAATGACTACTTATGATGACTATGTACTACCATGTCACCTCTTATAGGATACATGTGTATGTAGTATACACTCACTGTCATACTACTGGTGTGTGAAATCATCATATTAACTACTTATGATGACTATGTACTACAATGTCACCTCATATAGGATACATGTGTATGTAGTATACACTCACTGTCATACAACTGGTGTGTGAAATCATCATATTGACAACTTATGATGATTATGTACTACCATGTCACCTCATATAGGATACATGTGTATGTAGTATACACTCACTGTCATACATCTGGTATGTGAAATCATCATATTGACTACTTATGATGACTATGTACTCCCATGTCACCTCATATAGGATACATGTGTATGTAGTATACACTCACCGTCATACAACTGGTGTGTGAAATCATCATATTACTATGTAATACCATGTCATCTCATATAGGATACATGTGTATGTAATATACACTCAGTCATACAACTGGTGTGTGAAATCATCATATTGATTATGTACTACAATATCACCTCATATAGGATACATGTATATTTATTATACACTCACTGTCATATAACTGATGTATGAAATCATTATATTGACTACTTATGATGACTATGTACTACCATGTCACCTCATAGGATACATGATGTGTATGTAGTATACACTCACTGTCATACAACTGATGTGTGAAACTATCATATTGACTACTTATGATGACTATGTACTACCATGTCACCTCATATAGGATACAGGACATGTATGAAGTATACACTCACTGTCATACAACTGGTGTGTGAAATCATCATATTAACTACTTATGATGACTATGTACTACAATGTCACCTCATATACGATACATGTGTTTGTAGAATACACTCACTGTCATACAAGTGGTGTGTGAAATCATCATATTGACTACTTATGATGACTATGTCCTACCATGTCACCTCATATAGGATACATGTGTATGTAGTATACACTCAATGTCATACAACTGGTGTGTGAAATCATCATTGATTACTTATTATGATGATTATGTACTACCATGTCACCTCATATAGGATACATAGTTTGTAGTATACACTCACTGTCATAAAATATTGCGATGCAGCTTGCTGGGTAGGTAGCTTATACCAAAGGGAGAATTTCTAAGGACACAAATTAAGTTTCTGTTTACCTTACTTACAGAATTATGGAAAGGAAGCCTGGGGTCGCATTTGAGGTCACTGGGGTCACAGTCATGGTTAGGCCAAAAAACAAGAGGGTCACGATGGCCCTATATCGCTCACCTGAGTACTGTCCCATTATTGAACTTCTCCGAAATCTTATGGTCATATACAATCTGTGCAATTTTGATTGAGATTGCTCAAGAACCTGGCCTAGAATTACTCCTTATATGTTGAGCGTCAAGCAAGGGAGCTACTCGTACCATTTTTATGAAGTCTGACCCGACCAGGGATTGAACCCAGGACCTGCCGCATGCAAGGCAGATGCTCTACCACTAGACCATGACACGGTAGCGAGGACAATTGTATGCTGTGCTTATATTTGTGTGTTCCTTTTGGGGACATGCCATCTCCGAAAATAGTTGGATTTTTATCAATCAACAATATATTGTGTGTACCAGTATATACATTTAATGACATTAATCGTTTTTAGTTACAGGTACATGTTTTACAAAATGAATATGCTGTATGTAATACAGCAGTGAAATGCAAACGTATATTAAATAAATATAAAACAATGACAGACATGTAATACATTATAATTGAGCGAGTTGAGTTTTACAGAGAACCAACATAAAGGTCATCTGGCACTGAAATAAGAAATAAATACAAAAGTATCACTCTCCATTTATATAGAGATGAAAAAGATGAGCAGAGTTGCTGCAAATTCAGACTGTTAATCACTAAGTATGATTTGTTATAAATAGTTTATCCTGTAATAGACAAATAGGCAAGTGACATTTTCAGAATGAAATATACATATGGGCACTCACATCCCTAAACCTTACAAATAACAAGGATTGCATTTAGCTAACAGTGATGAAATTGCTTCTTTAATCATTCTTAATGATCAATGAATTGCAAGCCTGATACAAAACTTATGTTGGGTGGTATAAAGTTCAGCAATCCATTTCCAACTATTTTTCTATTTTATTGCATTTCAGTTGTATCACTTAGTAGTATACAAATGTACATTTTAATGAAACAACTCTTGGGAACATGTCACTCTTATTTAATTACAAGTATGAACCATATTCAATGAAAGTTGTTTACTGTATTCTCTCTAGCTTATTTCATTTTGTAACAACTTGTATAGTGAAACAACTCTTGGGAACATGTCACTCTTATTTACAAGTATGAACCATATTCAATAAAAGTTGTAGGCTGTATTCTCCCATTGTTACAACAACTTGTATCTGAAAATCAGTCATTTTTATGACACTGTATGCACTATATTCAGAGCACACTAATCTTTAATCTCAATACCACACTATTATTATTTGAGTAAAAAAACAGTTTTGATATTGTTTGTTCTGAACAAATGTATTTAGTAATTGCACAATCATGATGTCAAAGAAGGTAGCAGAGGATATACTGCCCATATGCATATCAATATATTGTATAAAAGTATTTGCTCTTATGATATACGGAAAACTATCCTCTATTTACATCAAAATACTATCGTTAAATGGATCTAGAACCTTCCCTTCCCCAGAACTGCAGAGTTACTGCAAATTTTGACCGTTCATCTTCACTTAGACGCCTTTGATGACACACAGGAGAATCAATGATCTTATTCATGGAGGACAAACATAAACTGCAGTATCTACATACTAGAATAAGAATTATAAAAAACAACATTTTTTTTCCAAACAATGATAGTATACAGGGACAGAAAATGGGTTGGTTATTGTCAAAACATGTTTTATACACTAGATATACAGACATTATAATCGTTTAAATCTAGACCGATAGCATATTTAATGTTAACCCTCAACCCGCTAAGCACGACTATACTAGCCTTTGCTTCCATTGTAAATGCAGATCAGCCTGTGAGTAACTCGCAGGCTGATCAGGGTTTACACTGTCTGGCTGCTGATCAGTCATTTTCCCAAAACACCCCTTTATCGAAGCTTGTAGCGTATATATATGTACCAATGGAACAGTCTTAATTCCAAGAAAGAATAGTCCCATTATAAATATGTAGCGGGTTACTTAGGGTTAATGCAAGCAGCAATGACACGAATATTTAAAACGATGAATACAATATCAATTATCATTAACAAATATACATAAACATATTACTTGTACATTATACAAGATTCTGTACTATTTAATAATTAAAATATGATAGTACTTGGAAAAAAAAAGTGCTGAAATGCTATACTTTCTTTTAAAAACATGTGTCCAACATCATGTAGCTCTTATCGAAAAGAAATACAAGAACAATGTATTGGGAACAATTGATAACATAGCAATTGATTTTACTTTCCTTTACGCATGTCTCTATGAAAAAATTCACTGATAGTTTTATACACTAGAAATATTGATGCATTTTTAAGTCAGCATACAGACATTATAATCGTTTAAATCTAGACAGATAGCATATTTTATATTAATACAAGCAGCAAAGACACAAATATTTAAAACGATAAATACAATATGAATTATCATTAAAAAATGTAAACAACATATGTATATATACATTATACAAGGTTCTGTACTATTAAATATTTACAATATGATAGTACTTGGGGAAAAAAACGTGCTGAAATGCTATAGTTTCTTTTAAAAACATTATTGAAAAGAAATACAAGAACAATGTATTGGGACAAGATAACAACAATTTATTCTTCTTTCATTGACACATGTCTCTACTAAGAAAAAAATCACTGATAGATCAGAAGTTTACACATATTACAAAGAATTGATTCGGGTTTTACGGTGCACCAACACATAAAAGGTTATATGGCGCCTAACAGGAATGAACATGCCAAGCTTATCCTCCATTTACATCAAGATAACATATGGAGAATAGGCCTTGAAACTTCTAACCTGCAGAACTGCAGAGTTGCTGCAAATTCTATAGTAGACACTCCATTTACAATGGAGCCACGTTTCCACACGCGGTGTCATGATGAAGACCTTGAATGAGCATGATAAAAAAATGACAAAATGCTAGATTAGCAGTGGATGTATTCTACCCCGGCAACCACACGGGGGATATTACAAAGAAAGTGGAGTTTAGTAATGCAGTATTCCAAATTACTTGAAGCAATAACAATGGTAGTATACAGTTACTTATAATGGTTTGATTATTTTACACACAAATTTCATACAACATATTTATTTAAGTCTGCACACGACATATAAATACAAACATGTTATTTAAATAAATGTTATGTAATAAATGAAAAACATATAAGAAAAAATTATACAACAGCAATACAAATAGCAAGGTGAAATAATGTTAACATAAGAAATATTTAAAACCATATGAAAACAAATGCAAATTATTAAATTTTGAATAATTTGTTTTTCAATATATGAAAATTAAAATTTGACTCTATACGAAGTATTAATGCATTTTTACAGACTTCATACATCAAGAAAAGTCAATGGTATGGTTTAGAAATAACAAGGAAATATGTGTTATTCAATAAACTTCTATAAACAAGAGGACAATGACCTTGAAGCTCTACTGATTGAGTTTGATTTCAGGAAGTAGTCGCTACAAACTTGTTTTTTGAAAATCTATTTTTAGCAGTGGTGGCCATCTTGAATTTCTGGCCAACCTGAAATTTTGCTAGGATCATTTAGACATCAAGAGCAACATTCCTGTGAAGTGTCATGAAAATCTGTCAAGTAGTTTTAGAGGAGTAGTCGCTACAAGTTTTCATTATATAACTCTATGTAAACAAAGATGGCCGCTGGCAGCCATGTTTAACGTCGAATCAAAACGATTTTCGACAAGGACCAACATCATGTCATACTGATCATTATAGAAAAAGTCCCATATCAATATCTCTTATAGTTTTCAAGAAGTAGTCGCTACAAACTTATTTATTTTAAATCTATTTTTAGCTGTGTCGGCCATCTTTAATTACCGGCGAGGCTGAAATTCTTCTAGGATCAACTAGACATCAAGAGCAACATTCCTGTGAAGTTTCATGAACATCTGTCAAGTAGCTTCAGAGGAGTAGTTGCTACAAGTTTTTACTATATAACTCTATGTAACCAAAGATGGCCACTGGCAGCCATGTTTAACATCGAATCAAAATAATGTTCGACTCGGATTAACATCATGTCATGCTGATCATTTTAGAAAAAGTCCACTATCACTGATACTTTTCAAGAAGTTAGTCGCTACAAACTTATTTTTTAAAAATCTATTTTTAGTTGCGACGGCCATTTTGAATTTCTGGCAGATCTGAAATTTTGCTAGGATCAATTAGACATCAAGAGAAACATTCCTGTAAAGTTTCATGAAAATCCGCCAAGTAGTTTCAGAGGAGTAGTCGCTACAAGTTTTTACTATATAACTCTATCTAAACAAAGATGGCCGCGGCAGCCATGTTAAACGTTGAATCAAAACGATTTTTGACAAGGACCAACATCATGTAATGCTGATCATATGAATTCCAAGTCATCAGAACTGTACTTTTCTTGTTGAACAACATTTATGTTTTGCTTGAGGTACATTACCAAACCATGATATGGTCGTGATAGAAGTGTGTTTTGGTCATTTCTGAGAACATTAAACCCAGGTATGCTAAAATTTGTGTCTAAATCTCTGTCACAAAGTCTAGATTCTGGTATGCCAATTACATCAGCGGACAATAAATTTGATTCATATCTTACATCTTCAAAATGTTTATACAATGATCTACTTTTGCTGAATGCATTAACTTTGAAAGATGAATCTATTTCATATAATGGATTGTAACACAGTTCTAATTTAGCTGAATCTCTTAGGCGTCTAATCTCCACATTAACTTTTTCATCAACTGTGAGTGCCTGTTCATTAAAGTTCAGTATATGAAGATTTTCTAAAGTTCGTACTCTGCTCAAAGCAACATAATGAATATGAGGAATCTTTCTTTAATCCTTGTTTGGGACAAATCAACAACAATTTCATCAACAGTGCATCCTTCGGCTTTATGAATGGTTTTGCCAGCAGAAGGTTTGAGAGGAAACTGTATTCTTCGAAAGGTTTTGAAGTGTAGAGGAAAGTTCAGGTATTTTTTTATTTTTTTTTTTATTTTATTTATTTATTTATTTTTGGAGCAAGATATTGTGAGAGTTTCTACATCTATTTATCTTATAAACCCCTTACAAGTTGATGATACAACTGAAAGTTTCTCTGTGATGTCAGATTACCTCGATATATTGTGATAAATCATTGTTCAGAACAAATTTTTTATTTATTTTTTTTATTTATTTTTTTCATAAAAAGTTTTAGGTTCGGTCGGGCCACCGGAAACACAGGTATTTATTTTTTTTGGCCTTATGGTCGCTGTTTCTAATCAAAGTGCTGAAAGCACTTATGGACTAGGGGCTTTGGAAATTGAACAGTTCTGTTGTGTGTACATGGTGTAAGTGCATTTACGAACAATGAACATTGTATGCACTGACCTGTTGACAAAACTGGCAGAAAGCGTCTTCTTGAGTTCGAAGCGATCAGATTGCTATTATTAAATTCCGACGCTTGCACCGGATAGAAATATGGGCCGTATGAGTTATCCTTTTTGGGAAAATACATCTAATTTTATTATTGTTTACATATTTTTTTTATTGTGGTATGTATTCCATCATTTATTAATTCGGAGCAACATTATTCATATCTGTACAAAGTCGGATTCGAAAAAAATCTTCTCCACTCGATTAATAGTGATCGCAGGTCATGAAATCAACGCATGATCAGTTCAATCTATTGCGTCTGAAATGCCACTTTTACAGCGTAGTAATACAATTTGTAAATTCTGAAATTATAACATTTTGACGAAGACTTTCTTTAAGATTGTCTCCATTAGGTGACGGATGTTCCATTTTTTCGCTGATATCACAAATGTTTACCTCAATTCCTTTTTTGCTGAAAAATAACTACTTTGCTCGGAAGCATTGGTCCTTTCGACATTAATATGCAAATGAGCTACTTTATCCCAGGTTTGCAAGGCTGGATGTACGGGGGTCCAAACGGGGTTTATTATATTTCGAGATAAAATATATCATCTTGTTTCTGGTCTCAGTAGAAAAAAGTATAGGCCCAAACATCACATTCTTCAATTTTTTTTCCATTTCCCCAGTTTATTTTCGATTTAGATGGTATCTGTCTGATCCAGAGAACTATTTCTTCTCTATACAAGGCCAGGGCCCCTATGAATATGCATACAGTGAGTGGGATGTGTTTATCACTTTTATGCGAATGAACACCCAATCTAAATGACAGCTGACGCTCCGTCTGTTAGCGTAGTAATACATTTCGTCAGTGACGATGTTGCGGCTTCTAGCGTGCTCGAATTTTGTCGCCTGCTAAAGACTAGGGCTTGAAAATAGAAAAATATCATGCTCAATATCGTTTGTTAGGAATGATATATTGGAAAGAAACTTGCTCTGTAGGTAACTTATATGGAAAGGAAGCTTATAAGGAAGCTTTGGACTGTATGAGTTCAAGATCAATGTTACTAAAAATAGAAAAATGGTCTCCGCTCAAGAATTTTTGTTAGGAACAAGTTATTGGAAAGAAATTTCCTGTGTTGGTAGGTCATATATAAAAACAATTTAGAAGTGAAACTTAACAGAAAAGGTAGAAAATATATGCCTATATGTAGGGTATGAGGTCAATTTTTGGCCCCAAATGCAGCCAGAAGAGTGCCCTGCATATGTCAAGACCAGTATAAACAGAAACCCATCTTGACCTAAGGATATAACTGCCTATACGCACATGTTTTCGCCAGTCACAAGAAAAAAGAATATTTGTGGATAAAAGACAGAAAAGATTGTTCGAGAAAGTGACAGATTGCACCATATTCAACTATTCGAGTGGAATAGTTGGTTTCTGGGTTTTTGGGCGGTGCATGCCCCAAAACCCCATGAGAAGGTAGAATATCTGCCTGCGGTGCTTAATTATTACTTTTGTGGGTATAATTTATAAATAGTCTGGTTATGCCCTTGCAACCAGCCAGTTAACCAATCATCAAATAGGTGTTTAATATGTTTGCTTGCTATTTCATCACATCTCATTCCAAAATTATCACAACAATAGATTATGGTACTTCTAACACACAATTTGATCCACTTCAGAGTGACCTCACTCTTTATGCTTTTATAGGGATCCTTCTATAGAATTATAAAATATGGGATCACTATAAAGCAAGTCAAACTGATTATCAACAGTACCATACTCTGTGGTTCTGCCAAATTTGGAGAGGTGCTGGAATAAATGCATACTATATCTACGATATTATACCACCTTATAATATCTAAATTCTTCAATCAAAAGATTTGCAAATGAACGTAGAAATTCAGAGTTATTGGACATGTCAATGTCATTTTAATATTTCATAAGGAAGGACTGTAGAAAGTGGCAATATTTTGTCAAGTTAATGAACTCGGTTACTTATAGGTTGTAGGTTAAAGTTTTTTATGGAAAGGGGCGTAACTCTGCAAAATGGAAGTCTAGAGTCATTTGACATACTTTACGACATTCACTGGAGTAAGATGATGTGTGTAAAGTATCATAAACATGGGGAAAATAATTTCCAAGTTATGGGCAGTTATAGCAGTTATTTGCTATGGGACATATATATTAATGAATAATTAAGTAAAGAATGAATGAGTAAAGAATGAATGAATGAATGAATCTAATCAAACACTACAAACAAGAGGGCTTGTTAACTGGCTAAAGTAACTCTTGAGTTACTGTTCAGAACTGGCTGGTTTTCGAATTTGGCCGAGTTTTCGTTGATATCAACAATCAGATAAAGTTGAATGAAACATGAAGGCCCTATTGTCTTAACGAGGCAAAATATATAAAAATTTACTATTTACTAAATCAAGGGCCATAACTCTGCTTTCATTAGTCCGATCTAGCTGTTTTTCAAACTTCTGCAAGCTTTCATCGATATTACCAATCTGGTAAAGTTTGGTTAAGATGGAAAAAAAATGAAGGTCAAAAGTAAACGACGGACGATGCACGGACAGACAACTTTGCATCCCATAGGCTCTACTCGCCTTTGGCTAAGAGCTAAAAACTAGTGGTCTGATAGCATCATACCATCACTCACTAGCAACAGGATGCCAGTACTTTTTTTATAGAATGGTGGCTTGGCAACGGGAAACCAGTACTTATAGAAAAGAAACAAGCGGTTTGGTAATGGGATGCCAGTACTTATACAATGAAAATAGACGGGGTTGTTTTTTAACAAAAACATATGTCCAGAGAAACAGATAACTTTTGCATCAATTGGGTAAATACCCACTGTTTTTTTAAAAAATGGGTATTTTGAATTTTAATTGAGTATTTTTTTTCCGGATACCCACTGATTTTAATTTAATTGGGTATTTTTATCCTACCCGGATGTTTTCATTTGAGTATTTCCTTGAAAAATTAACTTACAACAAACAAAACACATAATCAAACATGTTTTATCACTTTTATCATTATGTTGTGTGCATATACTGTCATATGCACAGATACCGGTTTAAAAAAAAAAAAGACTTTTTTTTTTTTTTTTTAAACCGGTATCTGTGGTCATATGTAAACTGTAACACATGCCTTGTGAATCGTAGACAACATTGAAAAGTACGTCATCTAACATTATTTTTGAAATTTGTTTTGCCTCCATTGACTTACTGTGGTCAAAATAGTTACTAAATGTATTTATTTGTGTTTTTTTGCGGTGTTTTTATCCGTCTGCGTTTGTTTACATTCACCGACATTTTTAACCGACGCTTGATTTAGATCGCCGAGCGCCTACACGATATAAAATGGGTACAGGCAAAAATGAGTAAATCGCGCACAATTTAAACTGAATTTCGGAACCAGTCTGTTCACTCGGCAGTTTCGGTCTTTTACCTATATTTGATTTTGTTTCGAGATATTGTGAGAACTCTGGGCAAATACGCGATCGATTAGAAATGAAAAATTGCAAAGTACGCTAGCAATTTGCGAGGAATTGCGTATCAGGCATTTCTTTTGGGTTATGATACGCATGGTTTTGTATTTATATTGCTTTTTCTACCATTTTATTTGCGTATTTACGCAAATACGCACCTTATCTGGAGCTCTGTATGTCTCCCCACAAAATTTATGAACGAACCTGGCTGAAAGTTGCGCTCTACACGTCGTCCCAATATGGTGAGAATTTGTGCCACATTATTTTTAAACACTCATGCGGTCAAGACATATGGAGACGACACGAAATATAGCGCATATGACCTTCGACCTCTAAATTTGTGCCAAGTTATTTCCAAATCCCTCAAGCGGTTCAAGAGATATGGAGAGGACACAAAATACAGTTCATATGACCTTCGACCTCCAAGTGTGACCTTGACCTTGAATGAACGACAAGAAGTAGTGCTCAGCACGTCATCTCGATATGGTGAACATTTGTGCCAAGTTATTTCAAAATCCCTCAAGCGGTTCAAGAGATATGGAGAGGACAAACAATATAGTGCATATGATCTTAGACCTTCAAGTGTGACCTTGAAAGTTGTGCTCTGAACATTGTCTTGATATGGTGAACATGTGTGCCAAGTTATTTCAAAATCCCTGAAGCGATTCAAGAGACATGGAGGAGGCACGGAATATAGTGCATATGACATTCAACCTCTAAGTGTGACCTTGAATAGACGTGGCTGAAAGCTGCACTCTGCATGTCGTCTTTATATGGTGAACATTTGTGGCAAGTTATTATCAAATCCCTCAAGCGGTTCAAGAGATATGGTGGAGACCGACTTGTGACGGACACACTAAATATAGTGCATATGACCTTCAAACTCTAAGTGTGACCTTGACCTTGAACGAGCATGGCTGGAAGTTGCGCTCCGCACATCAGCTCGATATGGTGAACATTTGTGCCAGGTTACAAGCGGTTCAAAAGATGTGGAGATGAGATTTGTGACAGACAGATTTGTGACCGACAGAGATCCAGACAGACAGACATCCAGACATCCAAGCCAAAAACAATGTCTCCCCAGCATGAACTGCAGAGTCGCTTCAAATTCTATCGTAGAAACTCCATTTACGCTGGAGCCACATTTATTGATTTTCTGCCACTGCTCTTTTGATGTGAGCGAGATGGCACCTGAAACAATGCAGGGATCATGATGAAGACCTTTAATGAACATGAACAAAAAATGATAAAATGAACATGAATTTGAGGGGGATTCTACCCCTCTGCCTACCCCTCAAAAGGGATCTGCAGTGGCCCTATTCTTTGCCCCGTGACCAAACGGGGCCCCCGGGAACCACACGGGGCCTTACAGAATGGAAACAGGTAGCCTGGTACAGAATGGAAACAGGTAGCCTGGTACATGTAGCAGGATACCTATATTTACAGAATGAAAACTACAGACTCGGTAGTGGCCTACCAACAATCACTAGTAGACTAATGGGATACCAGTATTTATAGAACGGTCACTTGGCAAGGGAAACCAGTACTGATAGAACAGGAACTAGCGGCGTAGTAACAGGATACCAGTACTTACAGAATGAAATTGTGGCCTGGCAGCCGCACACTAGTAGACTGGCAAAGGGACCAATACTTATAAAATAGTGGCCTGGCAATGGTAAACCAGTACATATAGCATGGAAACTAGTAGCCTGTTAACAGGATACCAGTACTTAAAGAATGAAAACTAGTGGTCTGGTAGCGGCATACCAGCACTTACTAGTATACTAACAACAGGATACCAGTACTTATAGAATGGTCACCTGGCAACGGGAAAACAGTACTTACAGCCTAGAAACTAGTGGCCTGGTAAGAGCATACCTTAGCACTCACTAGGAGACTGGCAAAGGGATACCAGCACTTATAGAATGAGATACCAGTACTTATAGAATGGTGGCCTGGCAATGGGATACCAGTACTTATAGAATAAAAACTAGTGGCCTGGTTATGGGATACCTTTATTTAACAACAGCACTCACTAGTAGAGAGGCAATGGGATACCCAGACTTATAGTATGGAAAGTAGTGACCTTGTAACGGGATACCAGTACTTAGAGAATACAAACTAGTGGCTTGGTAACAGAATACCAGTATTTAAAGAATACTCCAGTGTTACTGGTCTGAACTGGCGGGTTTTCGAACTTGTCCTAGCTTTCGTTGAAAAAGATCAGACGAAAAATAAGGCTCTATCGTGTTAACGAGGCAAAAGTTAACGGACGGACGCTGGACAACTCGGCAGCCCATAAACTCTGGTGGGCTTCGGCAAGTAGAACTAACAAGAGGCTCAAAAGGGCCTGTAGACGCTCTACTTGCATGATTTGATTCAGATAGAGGTCAACCCAAGAAACATGTTTTCTATTTATAACACTATGTAAACTTTGGGTTATCGTGGTGGCCATTTTGAATAACTTTGATTATTTGACGATAATGAAAAACACAAACTTGATAAAAGGCTAACCCAAGGAACATGTATATGATATTTCACAAGAATGGAATAAGTGGTTTCCGAGGAGACGTCGTTTGAAATTTACTTAAATTTGCCCTATTTTTAGCCATGGCGGCCATCTTGGTTGACTGGCGGCCGCAAAAACATAAATCTGAGAAGGACTATCCCAAATATCATTGTGATTAAGTTTCATCAAAATCCTTCAAGCGGTTTCAGAGAAGATGTCATTTTTAACCTTTTCCTATATAACTCTTATGTAAACTTTGAGTCGCCATGGCGGCCATTTTGATTATTCGCCAATAAAGAAAAACGCAAACTTGATAGAGGCCAACCCATGGAACATGTAAATGATATATCAGTAGAATGGAATATGTGGTTTTGGAGATGTTTCAAATTTCCTTGAATTTGACCTAGTTTTAGCCATGGCGGCCATCTTGGATGACTGTCGGCCGCAAAAAACACAAATCTGAGAGGGGCCCTCCCAAGTAACATTGTGATGAAGTTTCATCAAAATCCTTCAAGCGGTTTCAGTGGAGATGTCGATTTTATAAAATTGCTAACAGACAGACAGACGGACGACGGACGAAAAGTGATCGCATAAGCAGGCCAGTAGAGCTAAAAACAAAAGAACAAGTGGGCCATTGGTTCATGAGGTCATTTAATTTTTTTTCTAATTTTAACAACGACTTTAATGTTGACGTGTTTGGAAAATTTACAAATTTACAAATATCTGAGAAAGGGTTATGAGACGATGCTTTTGATCAAGTTTCAAAACAATTGGGTCGTTGGTTCATAAGAAGATTTGTTTGTTTTGTGTTTAATGTAATTTTTCAGCACATTTAGTCAACATTCAATTTTTTTATTCCTGGATAGATACAGTACTGTACACCTTCCACCATCTGTAAAAAGGTTCATGAGAAAAAGTCGTTTATTAAATTTGATTTTCCTTATAGTAAATGTAGCCCTTATTTGTTTTTAGTGCCTTACTATGTAATATCGTAGGATTATTCTTTTACTCAATTTGTAGATTTCACGCGCATTTTTCCAAATTCAAATGGCCCCATTTCCAAAAATGCAGAAAAATCACTGGCCACCATATATTTGTTGACGGATTTGGACGATTTATATAAATCTGAAAGAGGACCACACATGGATCTTTCCCGTGACACTTCATGAAATTCTACCCAAAAACAGTTCAGGAGAAGAAGTTAAAAGATTTTTCTATTTAGGACAGTAGAGCTAAAAACCATAACCACTTTCCTGCAATGACATCTATTGATGTGGACATGTAAGGACTAGACTATGCAACCCATCTTGACCAATCATTTGTATCTTATCCTTGAAGGACTAGACTATGCAACCATCCTGACCAATCATTTGTATCTTATCCTCGTGATTGATTGCAAAATGGGTTCAATACTATAATTGACTCAGTCAGTAAATAAAATATGAAAAAAAATGACAACATTTAATAAGCGAGTTAAAATACGCTTTTAACAAGGACCCTTCGAAGAACCGAATGACCGAATGGCACAGCAGAAGACAAATACTTGGAAAAGAAAATGATTAATGCTGATCTGCCTTCATTACATGATAAAGCACTGCAGCATAACACAGAGATGTGTAGTTTTAAAGCTTAGTTGGTTTAAACAGTATTTATTCAAGAAATGTGATGAACAGTGTTTCAATAGTACATGTACAGGATTTGAAAACAAGCTTTTGATGAAAACTTATGTAAATTCATCTCCTTATACAAGCTTAGTTAAAATTGATGATGCACTTAAACCTATCAAAGAGAATGGACCAGGGGCCATTATGTACAAAAGGAATATAAGCAACGCTTTCAAACGTTTTCCTACTAACCTGATCAGATCTTCACCAAAAATATTTGATAGCAAGAATTATGTTGGCTAGCTACATTAAGTACGACATCCCATGATATTTCACTCACTAGATGATTTTCTGACTGTGCAAAGGCCAAGATTCTGATTAACATTATATATCATGGCAATTCTGACATACATTTTTAACAAATTAAAAGAGCCTATTTCCAAACCAAAAACAGCTGGGCCTGCAACAGCTTAGTGTATCCAAGAGTCATACTTCATTCAGAACAAGTGAAGCACCAACAGTGGTGCAAATGCTGGATTTCGAATTCAATATTTTAATTGAAAAGTAAACAGGCGGGATAATTCAGGTAAAATAAATGATGAGTTATGTTTCTAGTCATATAACATTTTGTAATGATAATGAACAATCATGCCAAGTTTCAAAGCTTTCCCACATTTTGTTTTTGAGAAATCAAAAATGAGAAAAAACAACTTTAACCAAAAACTTGAACCAACACATCAAAATGCACAGACGGACGGACAGAGACAAAATTGGAAGAATTATTGAACTAATTCATTGACCTTTGGACTAATTAATGTACAAAGAGGGAACTTTTACAATTATGAGGTCTTTTCAATCTTGCATTGCAGGTAATTGTTTCAGGTAAAAGTTTTGTATCGTACCTCAAATATATGAACGTCAGTGAAAGAGCTACATCATTATATACATCTAACTAATGAATGAAAAGAAGAACTTCAAATGTGGTTTCAGATTCTTGTAAAATGGAATGGCGTTTCTGTTTTTTATGAGGATAGGTATTTAATATAGGACGAAATAGAACTGCACCGATGCAAGCTCAAACTTGTTGTTGAGCGTTCTTTCAAAAGGGTTGGTTGTATGAAAAATAACCAGATATTATTACCCAAGATGCTTCAGTGGCATTCACAGAGTTGTATCCTATTTTTGCTGCCGGTGTTTTATGGAGCGAGCATTAGTCGAAAAACGTTTCCGCGATGTAACCCTGGAAGCTAACATTCACCCACATATGTGCCTGAAGGACTAATGACACAACAGTACTATGTGGAACTCATCACTAAGTAATGAATGAATGATGTTTAACGGCACGATGACACAATACGTCATCTTGTGCACGAAAACTGATGCTAATGAACAATGAAATAGTCAATAATTAAAGGAGTACAGTAAAGTGTTTGTTTGTTTGCATAGTGTTTTACGTAATTTTGATAACGTAATAATTATGATGGTCGATTTTTTGTGGTGGAGGCAGACCACCCACTTTTCCTGGGTAGAACCAGTACTGTACACCTCCTGCCATCCCAGTAAAGATGTATAGATAAAATTATTTACAAATAAGGCAGTATAAGCATTCGGTAAAAATACCATGGCAGTATATAAAACTGGTATTAATCAGGGCAAGACATTTCTCAAGTTATCTGGTGTTCAAGATGCGGATTTATTAACTCCACCAATATGTTAGTGTATTGCAAAACTCATGGTATAATTACATTATATATTACGTTTTTCTCAAAATAAATGTTAAATATTTGAAATTCCTTTGCATAATGCATCTCAAATCATGCATCATCGACACTGAAAAATGTCAATAATGCTGTTTCTCAATAAAACCATGCGTAGTTGTCGCCGTAGTTATACTTGTTACTAGTAATAGTAACTATCACGGAGTGTACATTTGCAATGAATGTATGTTGAGTATGTAGACACTGAAAGTTTGTTCCAAAACATCATTTCTGTGTGTTAGGATGAGTCAAAACCTTGGAATGAACGTACATTACTGTCGTGCACAAAATAACATTTGGTGAGAAAAATAAATAAGACAATTTGTATAAATGATATAGAGTAGATAAATATTATAAAATTGGGAATAGTAACTTAGCGGAACAACAGAAAGCGGAACTATAAACTGACTATCGGAACTATCCATTGTTACACCAGATACATTCACACTGACCAAACAACAATCAAGGAAGCTAATCTACTGATGTGAAGAACTAAGTATAACTTTGTCTATTGTTCCTTTATAAAGGATCATTTTAGGACAAGTTTGTCATGTATTGTGTTTATAACATGAACTTTGATTACATTCTACTATAGTATTACGCACCTCTTTTAGCTATGTTACATGTAATTCGTAACTTTCTACTATAGAATAAGGCACATCTTTTAGCTACGTTACATACAATTCTAAAATCTACTTTCTACTATAGAATTAATCACTTCTTTTAGCTATGTTACATCTAATTCTACAATCTTCGTTCTGCTATAGGATTAGGCACATCTTTTAGCTATCTTACATCTAATTTTACAATCTACTTTCTACTACAGAATTAGCTCATCTTTTAGCTATGTTACATCTAATTCTCCAATCTACTTTCTGTTATAGAATTAGGCACATCTTTTAGCTATGTTACATGTAATTCTACAATCTACTTTCTACAACAGAATTAGGCACATCTTTTAGCTATGTTACATCCAATTTACAATCTACTTTCTGCTACAAAATTATAGGCACATCTTTTAGCAATGTAGCTATGTTACATGTAATTCTACAATCTTCTTTCCGCTACAGAATTAGGCACATCTTTTAGCTGTTATATGTAATTCTACAATCTACTTTCTACTATATAATTAGGCACATCTTTTAGCTGTTACATCTAACTCTACAATCTACTTTCTACTATAGAATTAGGCACAACTTTTAGCTATGTTACACATCTTTAACTATGTTACATCTCACTCGACAATTGGCTAGCATGCTACAGAGGATAACTAACAGCCAAAAGGTAATCGATCGGTTTTTATTTCCGATTATTGATACTAATTTTTCAGTCCGATTGCCAACAATATCTTGTACATGTACTCGCATAGCATGTTTTCTAAGACTTTTTGAAACATCAATTCTATACTTACAGATAATGCTTATTATTATACATTTCATGCATTGTATTTGTTGTTACATGCTCTAGTTCATAACATATGTGCTTGCCATCAAAGGCTCATGCATCTAGTCTATGTGGATGTCACTGCATGCATTTGTAGCTGATGTCTGCTGTTTGCCATCATAGGTTTAGTCCGTCCCTGATGCCTGCCATTGTAGGCTCAAAAATAATGCCTGCTATCTGCCATCATAGGCTGTAACATCCCAAATCTACCATCGTAGACCTATTTATCTAAATGCCCATTGCCTACCATCCCAGGCTCATGCATTTACTGTTCTCTGCCTTCCATCATAGGCTTATGCCACTTGACTGCATTGTAGGCTCACAATTAACATCTGTTGACTATCATCATAAGCGGTTACATCCCATCGTAGGCTTATGCATCCAATGCTCATTGCCTGCCATCATAGATTCATGCTTTCAATATCTAAAGCCTGCCTTCCATCACAAGCCTATAGATGCATATCAGTCCCATTGCCCGTCGTTGTAGGTGTACGCCTAATATGACCAATGCCTGCCATTGCAGGCTCATTCTTTTAGCATCCGAAGCCTGCAACATTAGGCTTATGCATCTAAATGCCCATTGCCTGCCATCATAGGTTTATGCATCTTTATCCCATTGCCTGCAATTGTATGTGCATGCTTTCAATGTACGATCCCTGCCATCATAGGTTTCAGTCTCCCATGCTCGAAGCCTGCCATGTCTGCTGTCTGCAAATGTAGGCGAAAAGACCCTTTTTATGTGTCCACTTCCTGACGTCTGTTGTCACAGGATCACCTTACCTGTCATCGTATTTATCAATCAATGCATAAACAAACACCTGTTCAAATTCATAACTAATGGTGTGCCCATAATTTGAACAATCTATGAGAGAAGACCCAGAGGAGTTTTTGTTGAAGCAATTGTGGACACACGCACACACGGATGCATGACAGACGAAGGGTGATCACAATGGATACCCTTGAGCACGAACCATTGAGCACTTCCAGCTCAGGTGAGCTAAAAATCATTAATTTAATCAAACATACCAAATTGACGCAGACAAAGGTGAATTTCAAACATACATGTGATAGACAAATCAGTTTGGCTTATTCGACTAAATATTTACAGTAAAGTGGAAATTGATGCAAAATGATGTCAAACATAGAAGATGAATATTTATTATTGTTTCCCAAATCCGTGGAGCCAGGAGGAGGGTTCAAAATCGGCTGGCACATCGGACTCGCTTACATCCCATTTTATGGCTGAGTATATGCATTAGGGTACTACTACTGTGTATATTAATAGTATTGTGTATATTGGTACTACTACTGTGTATATTAATAGTATCGTGTATATGGCAACTTGTGCATTGGCACTACTACTATGTATATTGGAATAACTGCTGTGTGTATTGGTACTATTGCTGTGTATATTGGTACTACTACTGTGTATATTAATAGTATTGTGTATATTGGTACTACTACTGTGTATATTAATAGTATTGTGTATATTGGTACTACTACTGTGTATATTAATAGTATTGTGTATATTGGTACTACTACTGTGTATATTAATAGTATTGTGTATATTGGTACTACTACTGTGTATATTAATAGTATCATGTGTATGGCAACTTGTAAATTGGTACTACTACTATGTATATTGGCATAACTGCTGTGTATATTGGTACTATTGCTGTGTATATTGGTACTTCTGCTGTGTATACTGGCACTACTACTGTGTATATTGGTACTACTGCTGTGAATATTGGCACTACTACTGTATATATTGCTATTCACATCCATTTTGAAAGCATGAACTATTTAAAGCAAGTGTTTACTATGAACGAGTTCCCTCGACTCATTCATTTTGAATCTGATGAGTAACTACTCATTGCAGTTAAAAATTATCTATAGCTCTGTACTAATGCTGTGGTACTACTGCTGTGTATACTGGTACTACTACGTGTATATTGGTACTACTACGTGTATATTGGTACTACTGTGTATATTGGTACTACTGTGTATATTGATACTACTGCTGTGTATATTGGTACTACTGCTGTGTATATTGGTACTACTACTGTGTATATTGGTACTATTACTGTGTATATTGATACTTCTGCTGTGTATATTGGTACTACTACTGTGTATATTGGTACTCCTAGTGTGTATATTGGTACTACTGTGTATACTCATAAATACATCTCGATCCACAACCACAGGGTTCAGGTTTTGCAGAAATCAGACCGACAGACAGATATGTACATTCGGCTTCAGCTAGTCTATCTTCGAACTCGTACCCGGTTCAATTAACATGTCGCCAGTTGTCAATCATTTATCTGTTTTAACCTATCAAACCAATACTATACCTCCGACAAACTATAGCATAATAAAGCATGTGCAACTGTATTATAATATAACCTATTGTCAATGACCTCAACAATAGGGCAGAGATATCTAAGTACTGGCGTCATGTTAATTCAATTATAATATAAAATTATGTCCTAAACATTTGGCAAAAGAAACGAAGAATACAGTTTTTTTTATTTATGTGTTTAAACAACAAAACATACAGGTGCTAATACCATTGATGTGCAATAATCATTTCATGTAATTATATGCGATAGTTGAATACGCGCCCACTGTGTTAAAATTATTTTATGTGTGTCAACTAAATCGAGTGTTACGATTAGTTAAACGCGATTATAGCGATGATGAAAAAACAACCAAAACAAGAAATCCGTGGATTCACATGTCTCGCCTAACGGGGGCTGGACTTAAAAATAAAAAGGTCAATGATGCTTCAATGAAAGTTTGTAAACATTTTAGTAATTAAAAATAATCGAGTTTGCGGTTTGCTGAGATGACATCTGATAAAAAATGAAGTAACTACAGATTTAACAAAGGAAAATACAAAAATACAATATAGCATTTTTCAACAAATCAAGGGCCATAACCTGTCATTACTAACTAGATCTAGCTGGTTTTCGAACTTGTCCAAAATTTCATTGATATACCATGCTTTGCATAATTACACATCATACTGAGGCTTCCTGCGAAATATTGTAGAAATCCAACAAGCCGTTTAGGAGGAGTAGCGCCGACAAGAAATTTAAAGTAAAAATGTCAAAGTGCCATAACTCCGTCATAAATCAGCAAACTGGAACAAAAGCGCAATATGCACAACTAGACATCTTACCGATGCTTCCTGCCAAGTTTCGTTGAAATCCAACAAGGCGTTTAGGAGGAGTAGCGCTGACATGAAATTTAAACAAGAGGCCCAAGAGGGCCTGTGAACTCTACTGGCTAACATATCAATGAAGCAAGTGACTGCCATTTACGTTTTTTTGAAAGTTTCGGGTAAAAAACAGCTTTTGAACTAAATCAAGGGCCATAAACTAGAGAATCTGTTAAAGTTCGGTGAAGATCAGATGAAAATGAAGGCCCTACCGTATTATTGAGGCAAAATTAATTTAAAAAAAAAAAAAATTAATAAAAAAAATTTTTTAAAAAATAAATAAATAAATAAAATTAAAAAATTTAGGAAATATAAATAAATAAAAAAATATATTAATTTAAAAAAATAAAAGTTAAGTAATGATCGGATGAAAAATGAAGGCCCTCTCGTCTTAACGAGGCAAAATATAGCGTTTTAAACTAAATCAAGGGCCATAACTAAGCTGTTACTGGTCCGATATTTTTGATTTTCGAACTTGTCCGAGCTTTCATTGATATTAACAATCTGATAAAGTTTAGTAAAGATCAGATGAGCAATGAAGCCCCTATCGTCTTAACGAGGCAAAATATAGCATTTTCTACTAAATCAAGGGCCACAACTCCGCTGTTACTGGTCCGATATGGTTGGTTTTCGAACTTGTTCGAGCTTTCAACGACATAACCAATATGGTAAAGTTTGGTAAAGATCAGATGAACAATGAAGCTCCTATCGTCTGAACGAGGCAAAATATATCATTTTTACCTAATCAAGGGCCAGAACTCCGCTGTTGCTGGTCAGATATGGCTGGTTTTCTAACTTGTTCGAGCTTTCGACAACATTAACAATCTGATAAAGTTTAGTAAAGATCGGATGAACAATGAAGCCCCTATCATATTAACGAGGCAAAATATAGCATTTTTAACTAAATTACAGGGCCATACCTCCGCTCTTACTGGTCCAAGTTGGCTGGTTTTCGAACTTGCCGAGCTTTTATTGATATTAACAATTTGGTCAAGTTTGGTAAAGATAGGATGAAAAATGACGGCCCTATCGTCTTAACGAGGCAAAATATAGCAATATAGCATTTTTAACTAAATCAAGGGCCATAACTCTGTTGTTACTTGGTCGATCTGGCTGGTTCTCGAACTCATCCGAGCTTTCATTGATATTAACAACCTGTTAAGTTTGGTAAAGATAGGAAGAACAAGAGGCCCAAGAGGGCCTGTGGACGCTCTACTGGCAAACACGGCTTTTATAACATCAATGAAGCGAGTGACTGCCATTTACGTATTTTTGAAAGTTTCGGGCAAAAAACAGCTTTTTAACTAAATCAGGGGCCATAACTAAAGAATCTGGTAAAGTCTGGTACAGATCAGATGAAAAATGACGGCCCTACCGTATTAACGAGGCAAAATATAGCATTTTTAACTAAATCAAGAGCCGTAACTCTTCTGTTACTGGACCGACTGGTCCAACATAGAGGTTAAAAAAAAATAAAAAAATCAATAAATAAACCAATTAAAAAAAAAATAAAAAAAAATTAAAAAAAATTAAAACCAAAAAAAAATTCATTAAAAAAAAATAAAAAATAAAAAAATAAAATAATAATTAAAACAAAAAAAATCAATCAATCAATGAATAATTTAAAAAAAAAAAAAAAAAGAAAAAAAAAAAAAGAAAAAAAAAAAAAAAATATATATATATATAAAATATTTTTTTTTTTAAAAATTCAAATAAAGACACCATTAAATAAAAATAATAATCATATAAAAAAAAAGAAAGTCATAAAATCTGCTAAAAGTATGCAAAATGAAGGCCCTAACGCATGACGAGGCAAATTATAGCATTTTTAACAAAATCAAGGGCCATAACTCCGCTGTTACTGGTTCAATCTGGCTGGTTTTCAAACTTGACCAAGATTTCATAGACATTAACGTTAAAGTTTGGTAAAGATCGGATGAACAATGAAGCCCCTATCATCTTAACGAGGCAAAATATAGCATTTTTAACTAAATCAAGGGCCATAACTCCACTGTTACGAATCCAATATGGCTGGTTTTCGAACTTGTCCGAGCTTTCATTGATATTAACAATCTGATAAAGTTTGGTAAAGATCAGATGAACAATGAAGCCCCTATCGTCTTAACGAGGCAAAATATAACATTTTTAACTAAATCAAGGGCCATAACTCCGCTGTTACTGGTCCGATATGGCTGGTTTTCAAACTTGTTCGAGCTTTCAACAACATTAACAATCTGATAAAGATTGGTAAAGATCAGGGCCCTGTTTTATTAAACATCTTACGATAAGTCTCAAATTTTAAAATAGTTCACTTTTTTCACCTAAGCATTCAATGTAGACAATTATGTGTGCACGTAGTGCAGAAATATAACATGTATAAGAAAATGGAACGAAATCACGTTTATCTGAAAAGTGTAATTTATAGTGAAGCATTTAAGAAATTGATATACGATCACAATGGTCGTAAGTTGTTTCATAAAACGGTGCCCAGATGAACAGTGAAGCCTCTATCGTCTTAACGCTGCAAAATATAGCATTTTTAACTAAATCAAGGGCCATATCTCCGCTGTTACTAGTCTGATATGGCTGGTTTTCGAACTTGTCCGAGCTTTCATTGGTATTAACAATGTGGTATAGTTTGGTAAAGATGGAATGAAAAATGAAGGCCCTATCGTCTTAACGAGGCAAAATATAGCTTTTTTAACTAAATCAAGGACCATAACTCTGCTGTTACTGGTCCGATCTGGCTGGTTTTCGAACTTGTCCAAGCTTTCATTGATATTAACAATGTGGTAAAGTTTGGTAAAGATAGAATGAAAAATGAAGGCCCTATCGTCTTAACGAGGCAAAATATAGCGATATAGCATTTTTTAACTAAATCAAGGGCCATAACTCCACTGTTACTTGTCCGATCTGGTTTTCGAACTCATCCGAGCTTTCATTGATATTAACAACCTGTTAAAGTTTGGTAAAGATCGGATAAACAATGAAGGCCCTATCGTCTTAACGAGACAAAAGTTAACAACGGACGACGGACGACGGACGACGGACGGACAACTCGGTATCCCATAAGCTCTGCTGGCCTTCGGCCAGTAGAGCTAAAAATGAAGGCCCTATCCTCTTAACGAGACGAAAGTTAACGACGGACGGACGGACGGACGGACGACGGACAACTCTGCATCCCATCAGCTCTGCTGGCGAAGGCCAGTAAAGCTAAAAGAAATGTCAAGGGGCTGTAACTCTAACAAAAATCAATGAACCGGAAAAAAATGCAATAGGCACAGCAATGCTTCCTGCTAACACGGCGTTAACAACAAAAAAAATAACGAAATAAGAAAAATAAACAAGAGGTCAATGACCTTGAAGCTCTACTGATTGATTTTGATTTCAGGAAGTAGTCGCTACAGACTTGTTTTCTGAAAATCTATTTTTAACCGTGGCGGCCATCTTGAATTTCCGGCCAACCTGAAATTTTGCTAGGATCAATTAGACATCAAGAGCAACATTCCTGTAAAGTTTCATGAAAATCTGTCAAGTAGTTTCAGAGGAGTAGTCGCTACAAGTTTTCATTATATAACTGTATGTAAACAAAGATGGCCGCTGGCAGCCATGTTTAACGTCGAATCAATACAATTTTCGACAAGGACCAACATCATGTCATGCTGATCATTTTAGAAAAAGTCCCATATCAATATCTCTTATAGTTTTCAAGAAGTAGTCGCTACAAACTTATTTTTTAAAAATCTATTTTTAGCCTCGGCGGCCATCTTGAATTTCCGGTCGACCTGAAATTTTGCTAGGATTAATTAGACATCAAGAGCAACATTCCTGTGAAGTTTCATGAAAATCCGTCAAGTAGTTTCAGAGGAGTAGTCGCTACAAGTTTTCATTAAATAACTCTATGTAAACAAAGATGGCTGCTGGCAGCCATGTTTAACGTCGAATCAAAACGATATTCGACAAGGACCAACATCATGTCATGCTGATCATTTTAGAAAAAGTCCCATAGCAATATCCCTTAGAGTTTTCAAGAAGTAGTCGCTACAAACTTGTTTTTTAAAAACCTATTTTTAGATTTGGCGGCCATCTTGGATTTCACATCTACATGAATTTTTGCTAGGATCAACTAGACTTCATGGGCAACATTTCTGTAAAGTTTCATGAAAATCTATTCAGTAGTTTCAGAGGAGTAGTCGCTACAAAAAAAAAAGTTAACGGACGGACGGACAGACGGACGGACAGATGGACGGACGGACGGACAGACGGACGGACGAACGGACAGACGGACGGACGACGGACGCCGCACCACGGCATAAGCTCTGCTGATCTCTGATCAGTAGAGCTAAAAAATAAAAAAAATAATAATCAAGAAAGTTAAAGAAGAAATGTCAAGGGGCTGTAACTCCATCAACAAGAGGTCATGGAACTTGAAGCTCTACTGATTGATTTTAATTTCAGGAAGTAGTCGCTACAAACTTGTTTTTTGAAAATCTATTTCTAGCCATAGCGGCCATCTTGAATTTCCAGCCGACCTGAAATTTTGCTAGGATCAATTAGACATCAAGAGCAACATTCCTGTGAAGTTTCATGAAAATCCGTCCAGTCGTTTCAGAGAAGTAGTTGCTACAAGTTTTCATTATATAACTCTATGTAAACAAAGATGGCCGCTGACAGCCATGTTTAATACTGAATCAAAATAATGTTCGACTGGGATAACCGTCATGTCATGCTGATCATTTTAGAAAAAGTCCCATATCAATACTTCTTATAGTTTTCAAGAAGTAGTCGCTATAAACTTATTTTTTAAAAATCTATTTTTAGCCGTAGTGGCCATCTTGAATTTCGGGCCGACCTGAAATTTTGCTAGGATCAATTAGACATCAAGAGCAATATTCCTGTGAAGTTTCATGAAATTCCGTCAAGTAGTTTCAGAGGAGTAGTCGCTACAAGTTTTCATTATATAACTCTATGTCAACAAAGATGGCCGCTGGCAGCCATGTTTTACGTCGAATCAAAACAATTTTTGACAAGGACCAACATCATGTCATGCTGATCATTTTAGAAAAAGTCCCATATCAATATCTCTTATAGTTTTCAAGGAGTATTCGCTATAAACTTATTTTTTAAAAATCTATTTTTAGCTGTGACGGCCATCTTGAATTTCTGGCAGATCTGAAATTTTGCTTGGATCAATTAGACATCAAGAGCAACATTCCTGTAAAGTTTCATGACAATCCGTCAAGTAGTTTCAGAGGAGTAGTCGCTACAAGTTTTTACTATATAACTCTATGTAAACAAAGATGGCCGCTGGCAGCCATGTTTAACGTTGAATCAAAACGATTTTTGACAAGGATCAACATCATGTTATGCTGATCATTTTAGAAAAAGTCCCATATCAATATCACTTATAGTTTTCAAGAAGTAGTCGCTACAAACTTGTATTTTAAAACTCTATTTTTAGCTTTGGTGGCCATCTTTGATTTGACATCAAGATGAATTTTTGCTAGGATCAACTAGACTTTATGGGCAACATTTCTGTAAAGTTTCATGAATATCCATCCAGTAGTTTCAGAGGAGTTGTCGCTACAAATAAAAGTTTACGGACAGACAGACGGACAGACGGACGACGGATGCCGCACCACGGCATAAGCTCTGCTGATCTCTGATCAGTAGAGCTAAAAATGAAAGCCCTATCGTATTAAGGAGGCTGAATATAGCTTTTTAACTAAATTAAGGGCCATACCTCCGCTATTATTGATCCGATATGGCTGCATGGTTTTCGAACTTGTGCGAGCTTTCATTGATATTAACAATCTGGTAAAGTTTGGTAAAGATCGGATGAAAAATGAAGGCCTTTGGCCAGTAGAGCTAAAAATCATCAGCTCCAAAAAGTTGGTCAAGGTCATACATGAAATCCAGGCATCCAAAAAAAGATGCACTAACGAAGACACAACTACGTCAAAATAGAATATGTTTTCTTCCAAAGATTAAGCTATAAATTAGGTTTAAAACACCTAGTGCATAATTCTAGTTCATGAGAAAGTGATGTAAATGTAACAATTAAAGTTATCTGCCCTTTGCTTGGACGGTCACATCCACGTTTGCTTTGTCATGCTACAATGTACCACTCAAGATACAACTATAAGCAAAGTTTGAAAGGTCTTAGTGCATAAAGTTTGTGAAAAAGTGACCTAAACGCCAAAGTTGAAGGCAAAAATTATAAGGTTATCTGCCCTTGCTTGGAGGTCAAGGTCACTTCCACATTTGCTTTGTCACGTTGCGATGTACCACTCAAGATACTACTATAAGCAAAGTTTTAAAGGTCTAGTGCATACGCTTTGTGAAAAATGAACCTAAACGCAAAGGTTGAACTTAAAATTTATTAAGTTATCTGCCCTTTGCTTGGAGGGTCAAGGTCACTTTCACATTTGCTTTGTCACGTTGCCATGTACCACCCAAGATACAACTATAAGCAAAGTTTGAAAGGTCTAGTGCATACAGATTGTGAAAAAGTGACCTAAAAGCAAAAGATGAACCTAAAAATTAGTAAGTTATCTGCCCTCTGTTTGGAGCGTCAAGGTCACTTCTACATTTGCTTTGTCACGTTGCGATGTACCAACCATGATACATCTATAAGCAAAGTTTGAACGGTCTAGTGCATACAGTTTTTGAGAAAATGACCTAAACGCAAAACTTACATGTTGACGTCGCTGCCGGAAAAGCAACACCTATGTCTCTTTTTTTCTTCGAAAAGGCGAGACAAAAATGGTCAACAGACTGGAGTGGGCAATTATCACAGGCTGAGTTCTAATAGAGATCAGTTATCACCACTGAGTGGAACGTGTCAAGTAACAAAGGATTAACCTAGATTTATCTCCGGGGATGTCAGTGTTGTGATAACATTTTATTCAGTCGCCATATTTTCCCTTAAATTCCCTAAAACTATGCAAAATACAAAGAGGCCACTCTTATAAAATGTAAAATTTTATGGATTTCTTTCGGGATGGTTGGGGTTGGGGAACAAAAGATCTAAAATGAATTTTAAAGGAACACATGGCAATGTTGAAGCATTTATCAAGCACAGAAATTAGCAACCCAATGCATCCATACAGTATAACAGTTACTTTAATCATATCACGCACTGGAATTAGCATCTCGGTGTATCCATACAGTATCATTGTTACTTTAATCATATCACGCACTGAAATTAGCATCTCGGTGTATCCATACAGTAACATCTTTACTTTAACCATATCACGCACTGAAATTAGCATTCGGTGTATCCATACAGTAACATCTTTACTTTAACCATATCACGCACTGAAATTAGCATCTCCGTGTATCCATAGAGTAACATCTTTACTTTAATCATGCTTGCAAATAACGTTAAGATCTTTAAAAAAAATATTGTTTTTAACACAATTCATTTGAAAGCACCACATAATAAGGTTGTATACGCCATGCATAATGAATTGAATTGAATTGGATTTTGTAGTCG
Organism: Cyrtodaria siliqua; assembly: GCA_037043455.1. Classification (NCBI taxonomy): domain Eukaryota; kingdom Metazoa; phylum Mollusca; class Bivalvia; order Adapedonta; family Hiatellidae; genus Cyrtodaria; species Cyrtodaria siliqua. Next base: position 359 of record JAWPHD010014157.1, on the reverse strand, counting down.
CACCAACAGCTAAGGTCATATGGCAACTTTCCAGCTTCCTGGTGGAGGAAGACCCCAGATGCCCCCTCCGGGCAATTTTCGTGCACGGGCGGGCACCTGGGTAGAACCACCGACGTTCCGCAAGCCAGCTGGATAGCTTCCTCACATAAAGATTCCTAGGCCCCTGAGGGATCGAACCTACAGCGGTGAGGGGCAAGTGATTGCAAGTCAGAGACTCTAACCACTCGGCCACGGACGCCCCCCTATGCATAATGAAATATGTACCATGTATAATGGAATAAAAAAAACATCAAAGTAAAAATGGGGGATAATTCTGGTAAAATGTCTTACAGAGTTGCGCTACTTATCACATATTGCTG
>JAWPHD010014156.1:0-63248 GCA_037043455.1 Cyrtodaria siliqua | reverse complement strand
CCACCCTGGGCCCCAGGCAGACATCCGAGTTCTAAATAACAAAATCGTTTGATATGTTGTTTATCTTTCATAGACGATAACGTATACCAAGTTATGTGCAAAAATATGGAAAAATGACAGTGTAATTGAATTCTTAGTGTATTTGACCTTTTGAGGGTCCCTGGGTGTGGAGCCAAAAATAATGTTGCTCTTACACGCCGTCATCATAATGGTGAAGTCATACCCTAAATTTGGTTGAATTCCGTTCAGCGGTTTAGGAGGAGATATGGTAACGGACGGATGGAAAAAAATGTGGGTATAAAATGCTAGAAAACATGCTGTGCACTGAAAAACAACATGTATACACCTCTGAAATGATTTAATTTAGTGTGAGTATTAACGGTAACTCAGGGTTATAGAATATATGGTAATTCTATCCAAATCCAAAAGTAAATGTGGATCAACTGTATAGAATTTATATATTCTTAAAGTATATGGTGACATTGAATGTGTATAATTTCAGTATTGTTAAGTCTGTCAAACAACACAAAATAGACACAAGCTACACACTCTTTTACTTGTTTTGCAGGGGTGAAAGGTGTTCAGGTGGAAGAAATCTATGACTTACAGAAACCAATTGAAGGGTAACTATTTTCTCTCAAACATATTCTTATAAAGATACTTGAATGTTGTTTAACGGCTCGTCAACACAGTATAGGTTATTTAGAGCCGCCCCAGAGAGAGGGGAAGTATACATAGAAATCCGGGAACCATGCCCTACTCTTATTATCGAATAGATTCCTATGGTTCTTTAACGTGCTCGGAGGATAGACCGATACACTGGGCCGCTCGGTTTACGTCCCCATCTGATGGACGAGGCTAAGGGAAAGTGTCTTGCCCAAGAACACACCGACGAAACTCGGTGGCACCACGGAGGATTGAACCCGGGGCCTCCAAATCCGCCGCGCTATCGACTGCGCCACGCCAGCCAAGATACGTAGTTGCCATTATATTTTATAGGTTAATTTTTGTGCTGTTATAAAATGCATTTTAAATGAGGTGTACACAATTTAGATGGTTCATTGAGTTGTAGGACATATTTTGTACACAACATAAATGAAGTAAAATGTTAGCGTTTCTAATTGCCGCTAAATTCAGGGGGAAAAGCTTGGCATGTTTAAAGGTTTTATCTTCATTGTGAACCTGGGCTTTTTGCTGAAATTGCATGCTTTAGTGCATTGGCCTTCTGCATTTTCTGTTAAATAGCCGTTGTTGTTTTAACAATAGCCCGCCGTAAATATTATTGGATTTTCACAAAATGTTATGGTATGTTTCAATAAGCTCTTGACTGATGAAAATTGATGCATGGCATGGGTTATTGCCCTTGATTCTTTAAAAAGAGAATTAATTTCAGCTTATTTACTAAAGTGTCATAACAATCTTGTAGTCAGTCAGTCAAGCTCTAATCGAGATGTGAACACGAAATTATTGTTACAGAACAAAATACAATCACATTGAGCCTTCAACTTTAAAATTATGAACTAAATAAACTTCAAGACATTGTTTTACTTAGATTGACATTTTACTTTCGTAATCCTAACAGTAATAAATGAGATGTATGTTTCTGTTTCAGTCCTGCGTATGGCTTCATATTTCTGTTTCGATGGATAGAAGAAAGGAGATCACGAAGAAAAACAATCACAGAGGAGGAGACTTTTCTGACGGATGAAAATGTTGTGAACAATATCTTCTTCGCACGGCAGGTATAGCATTATTGAAAAATGTGTTTCTGTGGCACGAAGGCATGTTGTAAAAGGTCATGTTGGGCAAATAGGGTGATAAACAGCAAATGTTAAAGATGAATGGCCACTCGTTCTGTAGTATTATCAATTAACAAATGTAACTCTTAAACATGATATGAACATTTCTTGATAGTCTCAGAGAGAAACATGTATTGCATGACATAGATACTAATTTTACCACTGCGTACCAAAATAAGGTCATTGTGACCTTGATCTTTGACCATCATAGAAAATGTCTGGAAAATGTTTGTCTGGGCCGGTGGGGGACTATGGATTTCCCTGCTATTCTTGATGCTCTTGTTTTTTATTTTTTTGCAAATCACTGACATTTTGTGTGATGAAATCAACAATCAACAATTTGCATGTGTGTTCACACACTGATGTTATGCAGCTGTTGGTGTTGTCGACACGTGTGACTTTTATCCATCATGTGTCACGTCAGATTTTCCACCACACCTGTAAAAGGTGGATATCTTATCTGGCATATGCAAGAAAATATGTTTTACTTATCTGTATTTTGAAGATGATCCCCAACTCGTGTGCCACACACGCTCTGCTGAGTGTCCTTCTCAATTGTGAGAAAGTGAACCTGGGAGAGACACTTTCCAAACTGAAGGCCTACTGTAGGCATATGAGCCCTGAGGTATGTAAAGCTTGTATTAGAAGCAATATCAAGTAAACATATTACTAAATGGTTATTAAAGTGACCAACTTAATATATATTCCCATTGCTCCAAGAATATGATAGTAAAGTCCGACGCCCAGGGGCTAGTCTAATCTGAATCTGGGCTAGTCTCTCTTTCAAAAATGGTTGCCCGTCGGGCTAGTCTTACAAATCTCGGGACAATCAAACTTTTCAAATTAACATCTAAAAACCAGAAATAGTGTTTTATTGCATGTAATTTGAAGCCATATTTGTTAAGGGAAAAAAAGAGTTCTATCACATGATTAAAGATCATCAATTTCAAAGCGTGCATTTCATTTGTTTTTGTTGGATGATGCAATGGATAAATAAAAGGAAAATAAAAGAAAATAGAACCTTATTGCTTGATTCTAATCAAATATGTATTATTAATTAATTATAAATAAAACAGTAAAGAAGCGAAATATTCAATATCGATAAAACTTATGTACCGGCAACTATTTATTTGTAATAACAATTTCAGGGCAAGTTAAACAAATTCAGAAGAAGTGATTTTCAGTCGGGGCAAGTGAATTTTTGAAATCTACTTGCCCTGGGCCAATCCCCAGTTTTAATTATCTTGGAGCACTGATTCCCATTCTCACTTCCAGTAGACAATCCCAATATCCTTTGGATTGCATTACTTTGAAAGTATTAAAAGGGGGTTTAAATCATAGTTTCGTACAAGTTGAACATTTGTAGCTTATTTCTTAAGGACATTTGTAGCTTAGTCCTTAAGGACATTTGTAGCTTAGTCCTTAAGGACATTTGTAGCTCATTCCTTAAGAACATTTGTATCATATTCCGTAAGGAACCTTAACCTGTTGTGTGCTTGCATGCGGGAGGTCATGGGTTCAATATAAGGTTGGGTTAAACTAACGAATTCATAAAAATGTTACCAGCAACTCCTTTGCCTGACTTCCATCATAAAAGGGTGGTGCTAAGACTGGTCAGCCCGATGTCATTATAATGTGACTGGGTCATGTATCATGTCATGTGTCTACAACATGGTACACCACTGAGGCAGCACTATAAAGTTGAGTATGACTCTCACTGCTACAAGTCGACACCGTCATCATTTAACTGAAAGATTGTCTAAGGCAGCATTACATACATACATACTTATTGTGTGTGCTCATATATGACAATTTGTACAGAGATCAATAGTGTTATGTTGTTATTGTAGAACAAAGGATATGCCATGGGAAACATCCCAGAGTTGGCCAAGGCACACAACAGTCATGCAAGGTAAGACAGGTGTTTATACATTACCGGTACAAAATGCCCAGGGCCAAATCCACTCGTCTGCTCGTATTTACGATTGAAACTTGAAGCAGGATGAGTAGTATTTTTAATTCACTTGCCCTGCAGGACGAATAACATTTTGAGGAATTTCAGTTATTTTTATTGCGCAGGACGAGAGGTATTTAAAAGGTCTAGTAATAATATTATTTTACTCGTCCTGCAGGGCGAGTGGCTTTGGATTAATTTTTCAAGGCCTGATGCCACAGGTCTGTCTGTGGCCAGTACTATGCAGTTCATATGCAAGGACAAAAATAGAGATTTAAAAGTTTAATGGTTTAATTGTGGGTTCTAGTAATTTAATAAACTATTAATTTGTAAAATATTGAAACACAAGTTTGCAGACCTCATTTTTATATGCTCGTCAGACTTATTCTCTAGACAAGGGTTGGCCCAGTGATTAGCACAGTGAGCTTGAAACCGGAGAACCCGGGTTCAACCTCACCGGCACCTCTGAGGTTTGACGGTGTGTTCTTGGCTAGACATTTTCCTTTAGCCTCTTTGGTAAAACAACATTCATTATACTTTCGTGGGATTGGACTGGGTGGGCCAGTGTATCGGAGTCTATCCTCCGAGCATGTAGAAGAACCATAGTGATCTATTTGTGTACAAGAGTAAGACAGGTGCCCAGATTTCTACATATCCGTTAAGGGGCGGCTCTTAATAACCTATACTGCATGTTGATGAGTCATTAAAATTCTCTAGACAAGACTTACTTAGAGGACCTCCTGAAAGATTTTGGCAAAGTTTGTCAGCATATACAAATAAAGTTAATAACTGTATTATACTATAGAAATGAGCCGTCCCACCTACCAGAGAAGCAGCAAGGAATGACTGTGCGAACCATGGAAGCTTTCCACTTCGTCAGTTATGTACCCATCAATGGTCACTTGTTTGAACTGGATGGCTTGAAACCATACCCTATAGACCATGGTAAGAATGATTATCCAGCATTTGATATCTTGTTTCTGCTCTCAAATTAATAGTTATTGGGTTTGTTACTGAGCCCCTATAGAAATATGTGGGGTCAGTAAGATTTATAGGGGACGAGAATGTTCGGTAACAATCTACACGTCTCATTATGTTAATAATAATTTAGATATTACTAGAATCAGCTATTTATATGTGTGCTATTAATAGAAATCAATCTGACAGCTGGATCAATAAACATGGAGCATTATGTACATGAGGGTAACATTATTAAGAGGGTAACATAACAGAATTATGCCCCTATTCATAAACTTTAAAAATTTAAAAAAATCTGTTACATAATTCATGAAGGATTGCACCCCTATCTTCAAACTTTATAGTTAAGATTGTCATTGCTGAAATAAACAAATGGCAGCCAACACTAGTGTTCCTTGGTACACCCTTCTAGCTGATCTGCATACCTCTAAAATACTCAAGGTTAGGGGCAAATGACATCAATCATCTGATTAGAAAATATTGTAACTGCCTACAAATAATTAATTGTAGATCACCGTTTAATAAGTTAATGTTTTTGAAAATAAAAAAGAGAATCAATAAAAACAGGAAAACTAAGTTTCAATGATAAGGTTTTGACCCAAAATTCCCACTAGAATGCACCAGTGATAATATAGTTAAATTTCCTCCAGAGAAGCATAATATCAATACAACTATTAAATTTACAGGCAATATTGATTCAAGTTTTGCAACAGTTTAGATATAGAAAAGGCCGGAAAAAAAAAGATTGTGTGTTTAGAGCAACAATCTCATAAAGTCTAGATAGGGTAGGTAAGAAGGTAAAGTCTAGGTAGGGTAGGTAAGAAGGTAAAGTCTAGGTAGGGTGGGTAAGAAGGTAAAGTCTAGGAAGGGTGGGTAAGAAGGTAAAAAGAAATATAAAATGATCGGACAGGGAAAGTAGCATTCAAGGAGGACGTCTAGGTAGGGTGGGTAAGAAGGTAAAGTCTAGGTAGGGTAGGTGAGAAGGTAAAGTCTAGGTAGGGTAGGTAAGAAGGTAAAGTCTAGGTAGGATAGGTAAGAAGGTAAAGTCTGGGTAGGGTAGGTGAGAAGGTAAAGTCTAGGTAGGGTATGTAAGAAGGTAAAGTCTAGGTAGAGTAGGTAAGAAGGTAAAGTCTAGGTAGGGTGGGTTAGAAGGTAGTCTAGGTAAGGTGGGTAAGAAGGTAAAGTCTATGTAGGGTAGGTGAGAAGGTAAAGTCTAGGTAGGGTAGGTAAGAAGGTAAAGTCTAGGGGGTAGGTAAGAAGGTAACGTCTAGGTAGGGTAGGTAAGAAGGTAAAGTCCAGGTAAGGTGGGTAAGAAGGTAAAGTCTATGGAGGGTAGGTGAGAAGGTAAAGTCTAGATAGGGTAGGTGAGAAGGTAAAGTCTAGGTAGGGTAGGTGAGAAGGTAAAGTCTAGGTAGGGTAGGTAAAGTCTAGGTAGGATAGGTGAGAAGGTAAAGTCTAGGTAGGGTAGGTTGATGCACTGAGGAATTCAATATTCACTTAAAAAATACATTTAAACTAGGTATCGTTTAAGTTCAGATGTCATAAAAGGTCTTTCAGGTCTCACTGCACAGTGCATTTTTACTATGTTGGCCTATATGAATAAAGTTTACAGGGCCATTCTGAACAGGAAGTTTCCAACCTAAAAGTTACTTTTTTATGTAACCAAGTCATTTGCCCACACAAAACTGTACAAAATCTGGTACGTTGACCATTTTTTTATATATTTTTTTTGATTGGTGTCCTCCAATGCACTATTTTGGGCTTTAACTCCAGAGTTTTGATCAGAATTCCTACTCTTCTTCAACACCCATAAAACTGCCATGTTTCGGTGGCAGTGTCATCTAATAGCTGCACATCCAATTTCATACTCTATTCATCTCACCTGCAACAACAATAAACATATCTGTCAGCAATTATTAAAAATATTTAAAACCGAAGAACACACTACTACTTTTTAAGGCGTAAGAATTATCCTACCATGGGTTTCAAGGGAGCTAACTGTGTAGTGAGACCTTCATAAAGTTCAACTTATTCCAAGCATGGTTGTTTTTGTATTCTAGTCCCTTTACCTTTAAAATAGTTTAGTGATGACTCTATATGATGCAATGAAGCAGTGGGAAACAAATGACAAATGGCAAATTCTTAGATCACATAGACTGTAACAAAGCTTGCACCTGGAAATCCTTGTTGATATTAAAGAGAGGTATCCCAATTAACAAAAACAATAAACAAATACTTTCTCTGTTTTAGTAAAATACTAAAAAAAAAGATGAACAATAACATACCTGTTTCAATGCTTTAATTTTAATGTAAGATGAAACAAAGGACAATTCTAATCTTTCAAAATTACAGGCTATGAACATTCAATTACATGTCTGTATGTGTACTGGAGGGTGAATGAAAAAAGACAGTAAATCTGTATGTTCAACACGTGCAATCTTTGGAAAGCTGGCTATAACAAAGTTTTTCAATAAAATTGATGAAACTCATTAATTTTGTCAAAATCAATGTTTTCTACAACACTAAAGTATTAAAAGAAAGTGAACACATACTCAAATTCAAAGAAATGTTATAGCAAATTGCCTGCATTATATAAAACGTGAATTTCTGTAAAATATATCATCCTTTTTTCTAAGTCAATAAAAAAGTTTCAAATAAGTTCTTTTATTTCATGTACATGGTCTTTTTCACAGTGCTGGTAGGTCTAAATATGTGCAAAGTACTAACATGATGATACTAATTCCATCACTATCGTCTAGGTAGACTGCTTCACTGCGCATTTCCAGTTTCACTCAAACTATATTTAAACGCTGTGGAGCAGTCTATCGTCTAGGTGTTTCTACCTTTACACATTTGAATAAGCGTTTGCTTGTATCAGCTTATGAGTAGTCTCCCTTGTCAAAACTATATTACACTGACTAATTAAAACACATCAGAACTCGGTCGAATGCATTTTTTTTTAGTATCGACGGCAAAAAACTTTAGGCTCAGCCGGTTTTGCTAGGTAGGGTCAAGTTGCCTGGAACACAATTTTTCTTTTTGGGCCTAAACAAAATTGAGATGGGAGCACCTTTGTCTCCTTAACAAACTCACACCTTTGGTGATCAAATGATGACTGGGACTGCACATGGCATATGTTTAACCTAATTGTGCAATCTTGTTTTGTAAGCATTTTTAAAAGAGACAAATAAAACCAGCATTTGTATTCAGATTGCTGTCCTTTTTAGCTCTGCTGGCCAGCAGAGCTTATGGGATGGTGTGTTGTCCGTTGTCCGTCCGTCCGTCCGTTAACTTTTGCTTGTGTACACTCTAGAGGCCACATTTCTGATGCAATCATCATGAAACTTTGTCAGAATGTTTGTCTCAATGAAATCTCGGTCAAGTTCGAAAATGGGTCATGTGGGGTCAAAAACTAGGTCACTAGGTCAAATATTGGAAAAACCTTGTGTACACTCTAGAGGCCATATTTTTGACCCGAGCTTGATGCAACTTTGTCAGAATGTTTGTCTTAATTATATCTTGGTCAAGTTTGAAAATACATGGGGTTAAAAACTAGGTCACTAGGTCAAATTCTTGAAAAACCTTGTGTACACTCTAGAAGCCGTATTTCTGACCCAATCATGATGAAACTTTGTCAAAATGTTTGTCTTAATTATATCTTGGTCAAGTTCAAAAATGGGTCACATGGTGTTAAAAACTAGGTCACTAGGTCAAACTTTGGAAAAAACGTGTGTACACTCTAGAGGCCATATTTTTTACCCGATCTTGATGAAACTTTGTCAGAATGTTTGTCTCAATGAAATCTCGGTCAAGTTCAAAAATGGGTCATGTGGGGTCAAAAACTAGGTCACTAGGTCAAATACTTGAAAAAACTTGTGTACACTCTAGAGGTCATATTTGTTACCCAATCTTGATGAAACTTTGTCAAATTGTTTATCTTAATTATATCTTGATCAAGTTCGGAAATGGGTCACATGAAGTTAAAAACTAGGTCACTAGGTCAAATATTGGAAAAACCTTGTGTACACTCTAGAGGCCATATCTTTGACCCGAGCTTGATGCAACTTTGTCAGAATGTTTATCTTAATTGTTTGTCTCAATGAAATCTCGGTCAAGTTCGAAAATGGGTCATGTGGGGTCAAAAACTAGGTCACTAGGTCAAATATTGGAAAAACCTTGTGTACACTATAGAGGCCATATTTTAGACCCGAGCTTGATGCAACTTTGTCAGAATGTTTGTCTTAATTATATCTTGGTTAAGTTTGAAAATGGGTCACATGGGGTTAAAAACTAGGTCACTAGGTCAAATACTTGAAAAACCTTGTGTACACTCTAGAAGCCGTATTTCTGACCCAATTTTGATGAAACTTTGTCAAAATGTTTGTCTTTATTTTATCTTGGTCAAGTTCAAAAATGGGTCACATGGTGTTAAAAACTAGGTCACTAGGTCAAACTTTGGAAAAACCGTGTGTACACTCTAGAGGCCATATTTTTGACCCGATCTTGATGAAACTTTGTCAGAATGTTTGTCTCAATGAAATCTCGGTCAAGTTCAAAAATGGGTCATGTGTGGTCAAAAATTAGGTCACTAGGTCAAATACTTGAAAAAACTTGTACACTCTAGAGGTCATATTTGTTACCCAATCTTGATGAAACTGTCAAATTGTTTATCTTAATTATATCTTGATCAAGTTCGGAAATGGGTCACATGAAGTTAAAAACTAGGTCACTAGGTCAAATATTGGAAAAACCTTGTGTACACTCTAGAGGCCATATTTTTGACCCGAGCTTGATGCAACTTTGTCAGAATGTTTGTCTTAATTATATCTTGGTCAAGTTTGAAAATGGGTCACATGGGGTTAAAAACTACGTCACTAGGTCAAATACTTGAAAAACCTTGTGTACACTCTAGAAGCCGTATTTCTGACCCAATCTTGATGAAACTTTGTCAAAATGTTTGTCTTAATTATATCTTGGTCAAGTTCAAAAATGGGTCACATGGGGTTAAAAACTAGGTCACTAGGTCAAACTTTGGAAAAACAGTGTACACTCTAGAGGCCATATTTTTGACCCGATCTTGATGCAATTTTGTCAGAATATTTGTCTCAATTATAGCTTGCTAAAACAACTTTGTCAGAATGTTTGTCTTAATTATATCTTGGTCAAGTTTGAAAATGGGTCACATGGGGTTAAAAACTAGGTCACTAGGTCAAATACTTGAAAAACCTTGTGTACACTCTAGAGGCCATATTTCTGACCCGATCTTGTTGAAACTTTGTCGAAATGTTGTCTTAATTATATTTTGGTCAAGTTCGAAAATGGGTCCCATGGGGTCAAAAACTAGGTCACTAGGTCAAATACTTGAAAAACCTTGTGTACACTCTAGACACCATGTAGTACGACTCGATTCATCAATGGTATAACAGCCAGTAGAGCGTTCACAGGCCCTCTTGGGCCTCTTGTTTTTGCCATGGTTTATTTAGCTTTTCTCTATCTACAGGCCCGTGGGACAGGAATGACGACTGGACAGAGAAATTCCGTCATGTTATATCCGAGAGGCTAGGAATGGCAACTGGAGGGTATGTGCTTGACAGGGTACTCTCCGTATTAGTTTGACGAAAAGGGAATCTTTTATCTGTTGTCATAGGAATGCACTACTGACTGGTGTGTTCTGAGGAAACTATTTATAGTTTTATTTCACACAGAAAATTAAATCTTCAGTTAATGAAATTTAAAGAAAGATTTACCAGGAAACCTTTAAAGGCTATTTTTCTTGATACATTCATCTATTTGTTTTCCCAACAACCAACTGGTTCTGGATATTCTTTTACCTGATATTGTTTATGGCTACATTACAGGGAGCCGTATCACGACATCCGCTACAACCTGATGGCTGTGGTGCCAGACAAGGTCAGCTTGTATGAACACAAACTGAGTACGCTGAAGACAAACAGACAGATTGTTCTGGAGGCACTGCAGCAGGTCAGTAACACTGAAAATAACAGGTACAAGTACCTGACACACATGGTACAAGTACCTGACACACATGGTGCAAGTACCTGACACACATTGGTTGCTTTGTCCCACATTGTTGTTTACTCATACAGGACTGACAGATTGTATACATATTGATGATTATGTACTGAGGTACTACTCAATAATTAAGAATCTAGGAACTCTGTAATAATTATAAACTGAGGAGCTCTGCAATACACATAATTATGAACTAAGCAGCTTCTTAATACACGTGATAATTATGAACTGAGGAGCTGCTTAATACATACATGATTATCATGAGCTGAGGAACTCCCAGTAATTATGAAACTAGGAACTTAATACACGCATGATAATTATGAAACGAGGAGATCTGTAATAATTATGAACTAAGGATTATTATGAAATGAGACTCCGCAATACACACATAATAATTATGAACTGTTGAGCTTCTTAATACACACATGATAATCATGAACTGAGGAACTTTACAATAATTAAGAAACTAAGAACAATACATGATAATTATGAAACGAGGAGCTCTGTAATAATTATGAAATAAGAGACTCCGCCAAACACACTTGATAACTATGAACTGAGGAGCTCTGCAATGCATACATGATAATTATAAACTGAGAACCTCCTTAATGTTCACATGAGAATTATGAAATGAGTTCCACAATGCACACATGATAATTATGAACCAAGGACCTCCTTAGTGTTCACATGAGAATTATGAATTTAGGAGTTTCACAATACACACATGATAATTATGAACTGAGGAACTTCTTAATGCACACATGAGAATTCTGAAATGAGGAGTTTTACAATACACAAATAATATTTTAATTTTCAGCATGTTGGTATTGAATATACCAATTATTTGGATTTTGTGTTCTTGGGTTTAATGGAATTTATACACAGTAGAGTGCATTTATTTAAGAAATAAAATATTTCCAGCTGTGTTATATTGTCTGAGATCGACTCCTTGTGGGCTGGAGTTGAAGATCATCAATACCAAGGGCCACAGGCCATGTGTTTCAAGTCCCAAACACCAGGTTCTGATCTTGCACCATATAAACCAGCTTGAAATATATTATTTCTTATCTGACATGGATTTTTATGTATCATTGGACAAAATATGAACAAATTCTCACAACTAACATTCTATGCCAATCTCTCAACATAAAGCAAAAAAACAACAACAGCAGCTTCATCCTATTTAAATGTGTTATTGGAACATATCGTCGCTTAAAATAACGCATTCCATTGCATTGTTGTTTTGCATCTGACGTTTAAAATAACGTCTTACGGGTTAATGTGTTTTCTGGGGTTTAAAAATACGTACCTGTTGTCAGAGGTATTGATAAGAATTTCAAAACCTCCCCAATCAGCACTGAGCACGTTAATAAACCATGTTAGATAAGCATACAGATTTGAGTGGTGGCTTATATTTATATATAGGTCATCTAAGGTTTTCTTATCACTCACTTTTCCCTAAATAGGATCAATCCTGAATATGTATAACACTTTATGTATGTTGACTAACAAGTTATTTATTAGTGAAATTGCTCTTTAAGCTTCTGGGAACCTCTTGTATGAAGGTATATAATAGTTTCAATTGTTTTAAATGTTGTTTGATTAAGTAGGTTACCTTGCTTTCATTTATTATTCTTTTTTGAGTTGTTGCAAGCCAGTGTAACTTGTGTATGTCCAGAATATCACTTTTGGAAAAACAGTCATTATCAGATAAGTAATTTTTAGGTCAAAAATAGATTTGTTATTTGGTCTTCTTCAGAATAAAGGGTCTGGACTTATTATAATTGGTGGTAGGGGTATTATAAATTGTGGTGGAGACTGGTGGGTAGTGGGATTCTAGAACTTTTAATTTTCATCATCAAGGTTTTTTGTTTTTTTTGTTGATTATCTAAATAGCTTTGAGAACCGGTCATGAAACACTGCACTTGTGACCTTCAGCAAGTTTACTTCACATCTTTGCAAGTTCACCACTTTGCAAATCTGATGGGGACAGTTACTGTCAATGCTTTGCGTGTCCCATGGGGACAGGTACTCTTAATGTTTTGCAAGTCCAAAGAGGACAGTACTCTCAGTGCTTTGCAAGACCAAAGGGGACAAGTACTCTTAATGCTTTACAAGTTCAGTGGGGACAGTTGATCCCACTGCTTTGCAAATCTGATGGTGAAAATTACTCTCAATGCTTCGCAAGTCCATTGGGGACAGTTACTCTCAATGCTTTGCAATTCCAAACGGGACAGTTGCTATCAATGCTTTGTAAGTCCAAAGGGGACAATTGCTGTCAATGCTTTGCAAGCCAGAATGAGATGGGGACAGTTACTCTCAATGCTTTGCACGTCAGATGGAGAGTTACTCTCAACGCTTTGCAAGTCCAAAGGGGACAGTTACTCTCAAGGCTTTGCAAGTCCAAAGGGGACAGTTACTCAATGCTTTGCAAGTCTAAAAGGGACAGTTACTCTCAATGCTTTGCAAGTCCGATGGGGACAGTTACTCTCAATGCTTTGCAAGTCCAAAGGGGACAGTTACTTTCAATGCTTTGTAAGCTCTGTAAGTCCAAAAGGGACAGTTGCTCTCAATGCTTTGCAAGCCAGATGGAGACAGTTGCTCTCAATGCTTTGCAAGCCAGATGGGGACAGTTACTCGCAATGCAATGGGGAGTTACTCGCAATGCTTTGCAAGTCCAAAGGGGAAAGTCCAAAGGGGACAGTTACTTTCAGTGCTTTGCAAGTCCAAAGGGGACAGTAACTCTCAATGCTTTGAAAGCCTAAAGGGGACAGTTACTCCCAATGCTTTGCAAGTCAGATGGGGACAGTTACCTTCTGTGCTCTGAAATTTCATAGGGACAGTTACTCTAAATACTTTGCAAGTCCAATGAGAACAATATCCAGGTAGACGAATGTACTGAAATTTTAAATGGTTACTTGAAACTTACACTTTTTATACGCCCGTCGTAAGACATGACGTATTATGTCATGGCGTTACCTGTCCATTCATGCATACGCCTGTCCGTTAAGTTTTGCGAAATCCGCTCTCTAACTCTTAACAAATATTATCCAATAATTATGAAACTTGGAAATAATGTTTATGGGCATAATATCTCGGTCAAGTTTGAAAACCAGCCCAATCTCCTTGGTAACAACGGAGTTATGGCCCTTTAATTATTGAAAATTGACAATTTTAACAATGTCTGCTCTGTTACTCCAACAAATATTATCCAATCATTATGAAACTTGAAAATAATGTTTATGGGCATAATATCTCGGTCAAGTTTGAAAACCAGCCCAATCGCCCCAGTAACAACGGAGTTGTGCCATTTAATTATTGAAAATTGACAATTTTAACAATGATCCAATCATTATGAATCTTGGAAATAATGTTTATGGGCATAATATCTCAGTCAAGTTCGAAAACCAGCCCAATCGAGTAACAATGGAGTTATGGCCCTTTAATTATTGAAAATTGCCCTGGTAACAATGGAGTTATGGCCCTTTCATTATTGAAAATTGACAATTTTAACGATGTCTGCTCAGTAACGTGAGTATTTGTTGTTCAATCTTTATAAAACTTTGAATAATGTTTATGGGCATAATATCTAGGTCAAATTTGGAAACCAACCAGATCGTCTAGGCAACAACAGAGTTATGGCCCTTTAATTATTGAAAATTGACAATTTTGATGATGTCCGCTCAATAACTTGAATATTTGTTTTTCAATCTTGATGGAACTGCGAAAAGTTCGAAAACCAGACCATTTGCCCTGGTAACAACGGAAATTGTATTATGTCGCGTCATTGTCCGTCCATCCGTCTGTTATCATAATTACAAATGATCCACTTTCGACGGGCGCATTTTGTGTCCAATGGACACTCTTGTTTAAATATTTAACTAGGGGTACCTGGCATAAGTTTTATTACCTCTCTTGTAATGTTGTAATTAACACATAAGTAATAAACAATAATTTGTAAGCACATTCTTGTTCACTTGACAACCAAATAGGGTTTGAAGGTTTGTTTACTGCATCATCTAAAGGTGAAGAATACTTCTTTTGTCTGACCCTGGGCAAGGATTCAGGTTAAATTGATAGGATCTTGTTATGTTGCGAGGCATTTTAGTTATAGACAACTTAAAAGTCTCT
The DNA here is from genome assembly GCA_037043455.1 of Cyrtodaria siliqua. Classification (NCBI taxonomy): domain Eukaryota; kingdom Metazoa; phylum Mollusca; class Bivalvia; order Adapedonta; family Hiatellidae; genus Cyrtodaria; species Cyrtodaria siliqua. Next base: position 48,353 of record JAWPHD010014156.1, on the reverse strand, counting down.
TAAAGTCGTAGACTACAGCACAGTCTGTGAAAATTGATGGAATAAAGAAAATATTGGATGCTGAAAAAAAAATATTGTTGCTCATAAATGTTAAACCAGTAGAATGTCCTCAGGCTGTCATGGGCCTCTTGTTGGAAACGTACGCAATATATAGGATGCTAGTAAGAACCTACACTGATAACATTGGCTTGTAAGTATATAGCACGCCACATGTATTTGATATGTACCCATCTATAATACAGCACTGAACATTTTTTTGTTGTCTTGCCTGCTTTCAGGGAGCTTCACTTCGGGATCTCTTTTGCGTTATGTGTAAGTGCGTCTGCGCGAGTGTCTAGATAGATCAAGTTATGGTACAAGTTCTGTTTAACTTGACTTCTAAGATAGGGATATCACCCACATTGCATCAGTGTATTCCTCTTATCGACCTGGCATGGTGAACAATTTTGTCGTCGCTGTGACCTACTTTCTTTGAAAAATATAGGTCACATCCAGTTTAGGGTACAAATTCTGAATATGAGCTTCTGTTGGTCTGACATTGATCAAACTACATCAGTATGTTCCTCTTATTGACCTGATTTGGTAATCCACCTTTATTTTCACTGTGACCTAATTTGTCTTAAATGAAGGTCATGTCTAGTTTAAGGTACAAGACCTGAATCGCAGCTTCTGTTGGTGGGATATTGATCAAACAACATCAGTATATTCCTCTTATTGACCTGATTTGGTAATCCAACTTTTTTGTCTGTGTTTTTGTTCTGTGACCTATTTTGTCTTAAATGAAGGTCATGTCTAGTTTAAGGTACAATATCTGAATTGCAGCTTCTGTTGGTGGGATATTGATCAAACTGAATCAGTATGTTCATCCTATCGACCTGACTTGGTAATCCAATTTCTTTGTCACTGTGACGTACTTTGTTTGAAATATAGATCATGTCCAGGTAAGGGTACAAGTTCTGAATCACAGCTTGTTGTATCGGTGGTATATTGATCAAACTGCATTAGTATGTTCCTCTTACTGGCCAGATATGGTGAGCGCATTTTTTTGTGGCTGTGACATGTCTTGTCAGAAATATAGGCTACATCCAGTGGTACAAGTTCCGAAGCTGAGCTTCAGTTAGATTGATTTTGACCAAACCGCATGGGTATCCTTTTTTCGACCGAACATGGTAAAACAATTCTTCTTTGGTTGGGATCTATTTTTTTATGAAATATGGTTCATGTCATGTTAATGGTACAACCTTTGTATCTCACCGTCGTTCTGTTTGTACTTCTTGTTGACCAGAAATGTCATTGTGTGGGCTCGGCAGGCAGACCATAGCCACGTAATGTGTTTTTTGTACCCATCCACTATATTGCACTCTGCATTGTCTGATATGTACCTATCCAGTATATAGCACTCTGTATTGTTTGTGATATGGACCCATCCAGTATATTGCACTCCGCATTGTATGTGATATGTACCTATCCAAGATACAGAACTGCACATTTGTACAGTACAGCTCAAACAAATCGCATACTTTACTCGATTGAGCCGAGCTAAAGAATTTAGAAATTGTGTACTTAGAAACTTCTAAATGATAAAACTACCAGGAATGGAAATTTAATATGCGAAAAATGAAAAAGATGCTGCTATAGTTCCATTCGGTCAAGTTGAAACTTGGTAGGTACATGTAGTATTTGGGGTTCTGGTCCAAATACTTTTTCTGGAGTTATTGTCGTTTGTTGATTAAAAATAAGATTTCTTTTTTTCCTGGAAAACTCATAGTTTTCATCCAATCAAGATGAAACTTGATTGTATGGAGATCATTGTAATGTGTACACAGTGCCTTTTTTCTACATTTTGGGAACATAACCCATACCCTCAAAATTGGGCATTTTAGCGTAATTTTTCATAAAATTGGGAAACAAAACAGTCAAACATTTGTTTGATAATTGTATCTTTCATACTGTTTACAGTACAACAAGATCAACAGAGGCATTTAAAAAAAAGCCCTTGTACATAAGAAGGTTCTGGTCAAATGATGCTAAAGTTATAGTGTTTCCCTTAATACAGAATGGCAGGGTGGGTCGGCACGCCCTTTTTCCTCCATGCCATGCAGTCTTTTTCATACCGCCACGCATTTATTACATGCCCTTTCTAAAACTGCTCGCGACTATAATCTCTGGAAATACACAAATGCACTTTGACACGTCGTGTGACCTTTAAGCCGACAGTCACGAGATTTAGCCGCGGGTATTTCCAGTGTGTACAGGTAACTGATCCCGCGTGACACTTGTGTTAAACTTTGGTTCCCGTGAATACACACTGTTGGTATAATCGGCGTAATGGATTGCGGTAACCACCGACTTTGTCGTACTTACAAATTGTTTTCATAGTAGATTTAATTATCGAATTACAGATAATATTATAACTGGGGTGAAACTCAATCATGCGTATTAGGTTTGGACTGCTCAACATTTTGTGTACGTTATCAAAACATGTTTTTCAAATTTCGTTTAAAATCTCGAGTAACTGTGCTCTGATCCATTTATTTGCGATTAAAACATAAAACGATGAGATTTTTTTCTTCGAAAATCACTTAAAGAAAATCAAAACAAGATTATTATGCCGATAACTTCTAGTTTGCTTTTTGCTTCATGGTGTCAAACTAAATTGATTGATCATGAATAAAGGCGAACATATTTTGACATTTTCATAATTTTATACTCATTCTGACCATTTCCCCTATAATGATTGACGTAATTAACTGTACACTGACGCAAGTTGACATAAATCCGGATACTCTTTATTTCGGATGTATTAAAATGGTCTACTTTTACTTTGCGTTTTCCAGATTTTTAGATCACCTGAGCCGAAGGCTCAATGTGATCTATTGGGATCACTCTTCGTCCGTCCGTCCGTCGTCGTCGTCGTCGTCAAGTTTTTCTTCAAATGACTTCTCCTCAGAAACCGCTCGGCCAATTTTGACCAATCTTCACATGGATGATCCTTAGATGAATGCCTTTTAGATTTGTTAAAATTAGGTCAGCGCGACATCCAAGATGGCCACCATTACCACATATGGTTGAAACCTTAAAAAAACTTCTTCTCAACCACTGGACAGATTTCGACAGTTTTTCTTTTAAATGATCGCCAACGCCGATCGTAGTTTGTATATTTAGATTTTGCGTTTTTTTTATAGAATAAAACTTTAAAAAATCTTCTCTGAAACCACAAGGCACTCTCATGTATTACATGTAGCATCAGCTTATGGTCCTCTACTAAGTTTGTTCAAATGGTGACCCTGGGGTCAAATTTGGCCCCAACCCGGGGGTCACAGTTTTACATAGACTTATATAGGAAAACAAATTCAAAAATCTTCTTCTCTGAAACTGCAAGAGCCAGAGGTTTAATATTTTGCATTTGCTATAAGCTTATGTTCTACCAACTTTGTTCAAATGGTAACACCGGTGTCAAATTTGGCCTCGCCCCGGGGGTCACAGTTTTACATAGACTTATATAGGATTTTTTTATTTTTTTCTCTGAAACTACAACAGCCAGAGGTTTAATATTTTGCATTTTGTATAAGAGTACGGTCCTTTACCAAGTTTGTTCAAATGGTGACCCTGGGGTCACATTTGGCCCTGCCCCTGGAGTCACAGTTTACATAGACTTATACAAGAAAAAAATTAAAAAATCTTAAATGAAACTGCAAGAGCCAGAGGTTAAATATTTTGCATTTACTATAAGATCATGGTTCTTTACCAAGTTTGTTCAAATGGTGACCCTGCGGTTACATTTGACACCCCCCCTGGGGTCTCAGTTTTACATAGACTTGCATAGGGAAAAACATAAAAAATCTTCTTTTCCGAAACTGCAAGAGCCAGAGGTTTAATATTTTGCATTTGCAATAAGCTTATGGTCCTCTACCAAATTTGTTCAAATGGTGACCCTGGGGTCAAATTTACTATACTCTTATGGTCCTTATCCAAGTTTGTTCAAATGGTGACCCTGGGGTCACATTTGGCCCCGCCCCAGGTGTCACATGTTTTACATAGACTTGTATAGGAAAAAACTTAAAACCACCAGTCACACAGCTCTCATATATTACATGTAGCCCTGGGGTCACATTTGCCCCTGCCCCATGTGTTACACTCAAGCACCTTCATTTTGTATTTGATCTTTTCCAAACTTTGTCAGTTTCTTTATATCAATGTTGTTATCACAACAGAGGCAATATTTCTTGAACAGTCTTAACCAAACTTGCACAGATTGTATATGACCATAATATTTCGAAGAAGTTTGATAATGTGCCAGTAATCAGGTGATCGATTCTTGGCCCTCTTGTTTAAAATGTTATTTTTAAAATGTTATTTACTTAAAAAGAAACATAACGGCTCTGTGTTATCTTCACTGCATTGATAATTAATTGTATAAAAATGAAAACAAGATAATCTAGAAAAGCAACTAAAACAATGAAATAATGAATGAGAACTGTATAACCCATTTTATTTATAGCAACTTTATATTTTATTTCCTTTTATACAACATTAAACGATGTTCATTTTGTTGTTTCATTTTGAAATTTTTGAGCGCTGGATATTGCCCTTTTTACATAGTTTTGCACGCTTTATATAAATATGCCCTTTTTCAGGGAGCACCCTGCCTTTTTAAATCCTGGGGGAAACACTAAGTTATTGCCCTTTGTTGATTAGAATTAGAGGAAATTGTTTGTAGATGGTTTACTTCTCATACCGTTTTCATTCGATAAAGCTGAAACTTGGTACAATTTTTGACATGTACGTTATGTACCATTTGCGGTCCTCTTGTTTGTCATTGTTTTTTCCGTCGCTGGACTCGCTATAAGCTGTGAATACTCATAGAGCAACATGCGGGTTTTGCTTGAGCTGTACTGTATGTGATCATTTTATATACAACTGCACATTGAATGTGTTCATTTTGTTTAACCATCCAGCTCACAAAATTCCTCATTTCACATTGTATATGATATGTCATAATGTATCCATCAAGTCTACAGCATTCCGAAGGCTGGAAGTAGAGTTAGGAGTCACCTCTTCGCCCTTTCATCCGTCCGTTGTAAATTTAGCGTTAACTTTAAATGACTTATTCTCAGAAACTGCTGATTATAAATTTTGAAAAACTTTACATGAATGATCCTTTGATCAGCGGTTTTCAAGTTTGTTCAAATGAAGTCCACCGGGGTTAAAAATGGCCTGTCCCAGGGGATTGAAGTTTGACTACAAATATACATATATATATATCTAGGGAAAATAGAAGAATGTTCTTTTCTGAAATCATATAGCATGAAGATCTCTTATATTGCATGTAGAATAATATTCTGCTTCTTTACCATTTAGTGAGAATGGTGAATCTGGAGTCAATTTTGGCCCCACCCCAGGGTCACATCTTTTAAATTACATAGACATGTATAGGGAACATAGTGAAAGATCTTCTCTTTTGAAAGCACAATGGGATAAGGCTCTCAAATATTACATGTAGCATGTATGGTTCTCTCTGATGTTTGTTGAGCTAGTGACATATGGGTCAAACTTGGCCCTGCCCCTGGGTTCTCTCTGATGTTTGTTGAACTAGTGACATATGGGTCAAACTTGGCCCTGCCCCTGAGGTTGCAGTTTTACCAAAGATATATATTAGAAAATCTTTAGAAAAACATTTTCTTTGAAACTACAAGATTTCTTATATCATGCAATTAGCAAAGCTTATGGTCTTTTACCTAGTTTATTTTGAATGGTAACTAAGCTTAAGGTGCTTAACTCAAGGTTGTTTACCACGGTAAAGTTTTACCGTGCCCAGGGGTCACAGTTTTACATAGTTATATTGGAAAATATTCACACAAAAAAATCCGAACTTTCCAGACGTCTTTTATCTCGCACACTTCTGTTACTGTTGCACGCATCTACAATGGACAGGGTCATCAGGTGAGCGATTCAAGGCCATTTGGCCTTCTTGTTTAAAATGATAGATTCATTCATGATGTCATTTGCATTAGCTTGTTACCTACCTTTTGCATTCAACCAGTTACCTACCCTTTGCTGTTAAGATTTTACATAAAGAACATAATAGGATTAATAATATAGGGAAAATTTAAATCTTAAGTACTTGTAAATGACAGAAAATGGTATGTAGTGTACAACAATATGGAGAGGATATCTGTTGTATTGGAGTGAATCTAGGATTTTTTTTCATCAAGAAGTGAGAAAACTTATATTTTCACGAGTGCTTTAGCACGAGTGGAAATATTTGAGTTACCTCACTTCGAGATAAAAATAAATCATATACTCACTACAAAACAACAAATATTCTTTTTATTATATACTTACAACCTAAGAAATTGTCTTAGATCTAATAAAAATAAGATAAAAGTGACGTGCAACAACAATGACGTCAATAATGCCAACAAGTCAACAGTTGCGTGATGTCATTGTTTATATTTTTACGGTGAAAATATAAACAATGAAAATATAAGGTTTTATTTTAATCATAAAATCCTAACATCTCTGACTTGAAATCACTTGGCCCTCACCGCTGTAGGTTCGATCCCTCAGGGGCCTAGGAATCTTTATGTGAGGAAGCTATCCAGCTGGCTTGCGGAACGTCGGTGGTTCTACCCAGGTGCCTGCCCGTGCACGAAAATTGCCCGGAGGGGCACCTGGGGTCTTCCTCCACCAGCAGAAGCTGGAAAGTCGCCATATGACCTTAGCTGTTGGTGCGACTATAAAATCCAATTCAATTAATAATCATAAAATCCACTATTTCACTGGGAAGTATACAACAAATGATGTTAGTATGAAATGTATGCACTAAAGATAAATATATTTACATTTAATGGATAAAAACTCAAATTTGATTTTAAAAATCTGCTTAAATGAAGTAATTAAATACTGATAAAGACGTCATTGTTTAAGAACGTATACTGATGAATGAAATAAATACAGTTTCTTTATGGAAAAAATGAAAAAAGTATATTTAACACATTACATGGATATTATTTGTGAAAGAGTTGTGTAAATTAATGCGCTTTCAGGGTGTTTTTTTGGCTGTTTTTATAACCGAAACTCGGTCATATTCCCAATGCCAAAACATATCTTTTTTCCCAATTAGGCCAAACAAAATGAATACTTCGTTTCTGCTAACGTCTTGAAAAAAAAAAAGGGTAGGTAGGTAGGCACACCTTTTTTTTTCTTTTTTTTATACGCGATATAAAATAGTAGGACTTTATAGGTTACTTTTTCTACGTAATATCATTGTATTTCAATATATGTTGTATTAAATCATACTTATTGAATAAATGAACATAAACAAGTTTAAAAAAGATTTGTTGTCTCTTTATTTCACCCTAAAATAAACATCAAAATATTTTTAAAAATTCCATATAAACCTCTAGAACAAGTTCAATATTAAATGAGCTAGATCAGGCCCCAGTATCACGAATAAACTCAAGTTGAGATTTTAACTCGACTCAAAATGTCTTTATCAAATAGTAACCGAAATAATAGATATTCTTTTACATTAATAGAAAATTAGTAGACGTTGTTGTTATATTTTAACTCAAGTACTCAAATTGGTACTCTATAAATATAATTTATTTTACCAAGATTTAAGAAAATGAATTTGAGATGGTCTCGAATATTTCAGATCCGACTCAAATACATTTTCTTCATTGTTTTCCAAGCAACTGTAGATTTTCACAATAACTTTTCACAATATCAGTAAAAGGTCTATATACACTGATTTCCAGCAAAATTAAAATGATCCAATACAATATTAACTCAGAATTGTAATGTCAAAGACAAGTTGAGTTGTGTCTGAGTTGAAAAGTTGAGTTGTTTCGTGATATTGGGGCCAGACTGGAGTATTAAACAAGAGTTAAAAGACTTACTGCATACATGTGTTACATTTTAACCAAACTGCAAGTTTGAAGATGATTATTATGACTTTAATTAATATAGCAAAATCAACTTGTCTATCCAGTAAATACTTGACTGTTCTCTCCAGCCTTAATTAATTAGAACAATGGTATTTTAAAATTGATGTCGGGTACATAGCAAAAACATAATACAATTTCAATATTAAAATAGTGTATGGTATTAAACGAGACTTCTAGATTTTGATTGTTGTGTTATGTTGTAAAAACAGTTTAAATACTCTGACATTTTTGAAGCTCACATCTCAGAGATTTTCCAAATCTACAAATATGCTTCCTTCTTTGCATGCCCGTCTATAGAACTTTTCATGTGGGTAAAACACCCGGAAAAATAGCTTTGGAGAACACTGTCAGATGGTTTGTCTGACTAAATTTAATGACTTTTCTTGTTAAAAGTTTTACATGAGTGGAACCAGAAACAGTGAAAGTAGGGCCAGATTTCTCGAAATTTTCGCTTGGTTGCACACCGTGATATTCCGAAAAAATGTCAATTATTCTGCTTGAATTCTTAACTGGGTACAGTTTTTTCAATCCAGGAAAATGTCTGCATTTGTCAAACGTAACCAGCAGTAAACTTGTTGCCATGTCGTTAAAATTAGGGAAAACTCAACAGATCTGACAACGAATTTTTCCAAAAAACATTGTCACCGGGACACCTGCATTGGTAGACGCTTTATTGACATACATTTCAAGTATCGGAACGACTAATTACCGGAAAGATTTATATTATGCGGAAAGGAATAGAAAAGAGAAAAAACGATCGAACATATTTTTTATTACAAAAACGGTGAAAAAAACTGTAAGGTCGGCGGAAAAAATAGGGTCGGTCGGGTTAGCGGAAACAGAGTATTCATTTTGTTTGGCCTTAAGAGGATTTTTTTTTTTTTTAAGTGTGCCAATCCAATGATTGGTGTTCAAAAGCTTAAATAAATGCTTCTGTTTATCTTGGTGTACAAAAAAACAGTATTAAATATATAATTATGAAAGGAATGCTTTACTTAACATTTTTCCAAATTTTATTAAAAATCACGCTAAAATTCCCAATTTTATGAAAAATCGCGCTAAAATGCCCAATTTTATGAAAAATCGCGCTAAAATTCCCAATTCCAGGGGTACGGGTCATGTTCCCAAAATCATGAAAAAAGCCCTGGCTTTAAAAAAAGATCCTGAGTACTTTACGGTTACTTTTTCATCCTCTCTCATGTAGTGATATGTATACCATGTCTTGTGTGCATCATGATTTATCATGTTGTGATACAGCTTAGTTTGCCATCTTGTAGGCAATCTTTCATTTAGTAGCCTGCAGTTTTATGTTTAGGCATTCACAAGCTTGTAGGACATTTATTGACATTGAACAAATGATTTATCTTTGAAAATCTATAAAGCTGTTGAATGCTTTTTTTATGCCCCCACCACCGAATGGTGAGGGGGCATATAGCTTTAGCCACGTCCTTCCTTTCGTCGACCGTGCCAAAAAGTTTTGTGTCCATCTCCTCCCACACTTTTCAACATATTGCTTCGAAACTTTACAGGATGCTTACCTTGATGTCAAGATGTGCATGGAGTTTCGGCATCAAAATCGACCCAGTATTACCGGATTTATGGCCCCTTTTTCGTAATATTTTACGTGAAAATGTCTATCTCACACTTTTCAACCGATTGTTTCGAAACTACAGGATGCTTACCTATGATGTCAAGATGTGATTATTGTTTACCGGAGTCCCTTTTCCATCAAATTTTACGTGAAAATATCCTGTGGTCTATCTCCACCCACAGTTTTCAACCGCTTGCTTCGAATCTTTACAGGATGCTTACCTACATGTATGATGTTCAATATGTGCATATCGATTTGGCGTAAAAATCGACCCAGTATTACCAGAGTTACGAGCCCTTTTTCATCAAATGTTATGTTTTACACTGATTGTTTTCAGTGGGGGCATCCGTGTCCCATGGACACATTTCTAGTTGTTGTTTTTTTGTCAGTTGTAAATTTCTGTCATGGCAAATGGTTTCTTTAGCTGCCTTAAAATAACTATAAGTAATAATAATTAAAAATAGTTCAATTACACTTTGTAATTGTTATGCCCCCAAAGGGCGGCAATATATAGTAGTCGCACCGTCCTTCATTCAAGTCAGTCCGTCCGTACAATCGTGTCCGGTCAATAACTCTGAGGCCAGCATTTACTTATTATTTGATTTACGAGCTTTTTTTAAAAAATATTAGGATTGGGAGGTCAAAATAAAAATAAAAATAAAAGTCAGGAAAGTGAGGAGTCAACAAAAAAAAAGAAGAAAAAAAAGGGAGCAAGAAACCAGTTTTTTATTTCATTAAATAATTAAAATACATGGATTTCCCTACTTTAATATATTTTGTTTGTGTGGTGTTTTACGTCATTGTCAACACATCCAAGGTTATATATGACGGTCGATTTTGTTTTTTGTGGATGAGGCAGACACCCACTTCTCCTGGGTAGAACCAGTACTGTACACCTCCCGTCATCTGTAAGAATCAACACTTCCTCGCTACTTTAATATATAAATTATATTATAGCTGTTAATATATAGTTCTTGTTATTAAACCATAGGCCACAGCTGGAAATGCAATTTAAACTATATTTATGGTTAAACTTAAAGGGACACATGGCAATAAACTTAAAGGGACACATGGCAATCACAATTTTTTTAAAAACCCAGGGCGTCCTGTTAGATTTTCTACATAACTTGCATTTGTTCAAAACCACTTGTGTTTGGATATTATTAACTCTTGATAATATATGTAAACTTGGGCTAGAATAAGACGAAACAATTAAAACTAAAAAAAAAATTCAGACTATGATAAAGAAAAGAAACACATTTCTAGTATGTTCCGGTAATAAAGCAGCTGAATGAAACTGACCAGCATTTATTTGAATTGAATTGAATGTTGTTTAACGGCTCATCAACACAGTATAGGTTATTTAGAGCCACCCCAGAGAGAGGGGAAGGATACATAGGAATCCGGGAACCGTGCCCTACTCTTACTGTTGAATAGATTCCTATGGTTCTTTAACGTGCTCGGAGGATGGACCGATACACGGGACTGCCCGGTTTACGTCCCCATCCAAATGGACGAGGCTAAGGGAAAGTGTCTTGCCCAAGAACACACCGACGAAACTCATTGGCCACGCTACCGACGGATTTGTAACCCGGGTTCAATCCTCCGTGATGCATTTATTTGAAGTATAAGTTGTGATTCCCACTAGAGATATCATATGTGATTACTGACACTTGTTGCAAAATTGTAACATTTTAGTACAAGAGAATGAAATAATTCAATATTTTTCAACAACCGAGTAAAGTCGATCATGAAAAATTGATTAATCGGAACTACACTAGTACAAAATGATGTAAAAATATTTTATTTGTCTATCATACTTAGATAGACTTTTGTTACATGTATTCTATTAACACAAAATCATACCCAAACTCTGACTAAATAGTTCAATTACACTTTGTAATTGTTATGCCCCCAAAGGGCGGCAATATATAGTAGTCGCACCGTCCTTCAGTCAAGTCAGTCCGTCCGTACAATCGTGTCCGGTCAATAACTCTGAGGCCAGAATATACTTATTATTTGATTTACGAGATTTTTTTTCAAATATTAGGGTTGAGAGGTCAAAATAAAAATAAAAATAAAAGTCGGGAAAGTCGACATAACAAAAAAAAAAATAGGGAGCAAGAAACCAGTTTTTTATTTCGCCTTACAAATAATGCGACATCCTAAACCAAATTTAAAGTTACTAACGTTCATTTTATGAAGTAAGATTTCAAATAATGATAAATAATTTGTATAAATAAGATGTTTGTACATACGTACATGTATGATATACCATGAAAAAAATCGGTATTAAAAGTTTTAACGTATACAAACACAGTGATTCGGTCCTCATTTGCATCTGTAATACACTAGTGTATTACGAGAAATAAGTCATGGCTTTACTGCACTTCCAGACAAGATGTTATGGGACAGATTTATTTTCTGGACCATTGCTTCATGGTTTTCAATAACTATTCAAATAGGAGAAGTTTTAGCAAAGTAGGCAGTGGGGTCCTCTCCCCCCAGCAGGGTTTGGGGCATGCCCTTATAGAAATGGGGGACGAGGGGTTGAAAGTCTTGTTCAGCCATTATATGAAAGTTTTCACACGGTAAAAGAAACCATAAATGCCCCCACAAATTAGAATAAATACAGAACAATGACGTCATCACACTTGTTTACCATATATGGCATACCGTAAAGGTTCTAATAATTCCTTATATAATGCTAAAAATAAGTGAGACAAATTCCCTATGCCGTAACTCATTACCAGTAGTTTACTAAGTCAAAAACGTCACTATTGGAAATCATACGGTAGTTTGTTAAACCCGACTTTGTTTGGACTACTAGGTAGTGTCACATGCTGTAACTGACACTTTGATTGACAGGTAGAATCTATAGTTTCGTCGTTTCTCCACGTCATTTAAACTGAAATTAAATTCATAAGTGTGTATACTGTTTCTTGGATTTTTTATGGTAAAAAGACGCGATGACATCATCGTTCCGATATGGCCGCCTCCATGTATGTTTCTTTGCACATTTTCAATAGGTCGTATCTCCTTTATTTTTCATGGCATTTTGATAATTATTTCAGCTTTTTCAATAGGTGATATCTCCTTTATTTTTCATGGCATTTTTTTTTTGTTTTTCAGAGCCTTTAAAAATAAACCTTGTTTGAAAATACCGGTAGTGCATCAATCCCTTTAACAAAATTAATACAAGTGTACAAATTAGTTGTGCTGAGCTGCTGAAATGTATTTGCTATAAATTGTACAGATTTGGTTTACTGATGATAGTACAAAAGTAACAAGATGAGTTTAAACATTAAATTCGCAGAAAATGTTACGAAGCGAGTTTTAGGTTAATCGTTATTATTTATTAGTTTGAGGATGTCTTGAAGGAGTATAATTGATTAAACAGATTTTATTTAACATCTTCTCTATGTTCGTTTTGTTTACAGATGGTAAAGGTTAACAACTCGAATATTACGCTTGCTGAGAAGGAAAAATGTCTGGCTGTCGTTCAAAAGCATGGACACATACCTACAACCATGGCTGCCATGGAAACAAATTACAGTGCAAATCCAAAAACTGTTGCTTTGTCTGGTCAGCTACAGAATAGCTCAGATATTAAACAAAATCTCAATGACAATGTGAAAACTGAAAGAGTTGAAATTGATTTAACAGATGATACTGATGACATTGATGTAGATATAAAAGCTGAAGTTCCCATGGAGGTAGATACGGAGGTTGATGTAGTAGGAACCCTGACAAAGACTGAAGACATTAACATACAGACTGACAGCAAGGTGGAAGTGAAAAATGAAACCGTTCTGAAATCTGAAGCCCATTTGGTTACAGATTCAGAGGATACAACTAAGGCTGCTGCGGAAAGTGTTCCAGGGAATGATACAAATGTTGTTGTTCCAGTTTCCTCATTGCCCGAAGCTGTTGGTGCTAACACTACAGTTACAACAACTGTGTCAGCATCAGATGTAACTAAACCATTGACAATTGAAACAAAGTTCATTGTTTCTCCAGGCCCGAGTAGTGAGAGCACAGATACAGCATCAGAGATTGGAAGCTGTTTTAGTTCTCCAAGCAGTAGTACGTTTGGCGGAGGGTCTGACCAGAATAGTCCCAGTGTCTCCGGTGGTGAAAAAGGTACACATGAAAGCAAAAATAAACCAAGTTTGATAGAATATACCTGAAAGTGTCATAAAAGAATTATAATTGTGAGGTGTAAATCATTTAAAATACTTAAAAAGAGTCAATGCAAGTTGAAGATACAGCTTAAAGTTTTCAGACAATGTTACCCGCCGAATCCGACCACCCTCGGGCCCAACAAATATGGCCGATATAGACAGTCGGATTAAATTTTCAATCAAAATTTTCATTGATGAGAGAAGATGAACATTGCCTCAATCCTAATCGCCAACGCCGGGTTTTCATTTATTTCACACATGCGTAATATTTACTTAACTAAGCATAAGCATACGCTGTACGCTACTGTGATGTATGTATGCGACGCTTATAAAAAAAACATTTCCAGTTTCGTTAGTTTAATTTCGGATTTTTCGTTTAATATGCATTCTTTTGCAATACTTGTGCATTCATTTGTTTTACAACACATTTTCGCTTTGGTGATGGTGATAAAATATCCCTGTGAAGATGTCGATTTTTGACAGGATTTACCATTTTCACAGACAAAGTCAAAGTGATAAGTTTGTTTTCAACAAGTACACGTATCTACATGTATTTGCATTGTATTGCTCAAAATGTGCTCACCTCATTATTTGTCAAACACATTAACAATACAGTGTAATAGCCTGGGGAAAACCTGGGGAAGAAACCACAGTCATTGATTATCACACCTTTCGTGACTAAAATGACCATTCCGTTAATTATAATTTAGCAAGTCAACAACAACAAATTTAGCGAATCGGATTGGATATATGTTTCTGTATACACAATGTTGTTTTGAGACAGTTTTGCTTGGTCGGTATTCGGAATATACAGTATTTGTATTATACAAGTTTTGTTTAATAGAAATATTTAAGGAAGAAAACAGGACCATAGGACAGTGCCCGGATTCGGCAGGTAACACTGTAGATGATAGGAGATATTTATGGAATTCAAAAAAAAAAATGACTTGCTCTTGTCTTTTTTCAAACTTTTTATTGCCGTCTGTTAAAAATCTAAATACTGATTTGAGTTTCTTTATAAACCATATGACCACTTCTATGTTAATTTTACTTTGAATAATTTCTATAGATGGAAGTCTTGTGACTAAAGGTGAAGGTGAAATATCGTCCAAAAGTAAAACTAAGTTCAGCAGCCAACAAGGTTTCAGACCAAAGGTATGTTAATCTTGATGTTAGGCAGGAACCTTTTCCCTTGAAATCAAATGAGACTTACTGTATTTATTCTAATCTTTATTCCAAAATGTCTTGCTTCCTAGAAGTTTTCTATTGCTTTAACATATAACAGTTGTTGAAATTGCTTACTTCTATTTAGATAGGAAAGGTACTGTTGCATTAACTATAACTTTCCATGAACCTTTACTTACCATGAACCATTACTTACCTGCACGCTATGGGGTTAGCACCAGTGGATAACGCAGGTGAACTTGGAATCTGGAGGAGCTGGGTTCAAGCCTCACCTGCACCACTGAGCTTTGTCGGTGTTTTCTTGGGCAAGACACTTTCTCTTAGCCTCGTCTGTCGGATTGGGACATAAACCGGGACGTCCCGTGTAGGGGAGGCTATCCTTGAAGCATGTTAAAGATTGTAACAATTACAGGACCTGATTGCCCTACTGAAGAATGTGGAGAGTGAGATCAAGATCTGTGAGACCAAACTTCTGGATGAACAGGAAAAAATCAACAAATACAAGGTAATTATCTTAGCTAGCCTTTATATATATGCATATAATACATATTTAATCAGGGTTACCAGTGACCTTGAAAGGTCAGGGAATTGTTTTATTTATTTTTTCAAGGTCAGGGAATTGTCAGGGAATTTTGAAAAATGGTCAGGAAAATTTGAATTTTTCTGAAGTTAATGAGAAATTGTGTATCAATGGCTATGACAGATTTTACCATATTTCTGTGTTGTTTTGGTCAATACTTACATAGCTTCTTACACATATATGTTGCCCTCCCAACCCCACTTATTTTTTTTTACATACTTTTGTGTTGTTTTGGTGAATTCTTACATAGCTTCTTACACATATATGTTGCCATCACCACCCCCACTCCCCCCACCATCCACCCTTGCCTCTCCCCCACCCCAACCCCGCACTCCACTCAAATCTCGATTTTTTTTTTTACATATTTCTGTGTTGTTTTAGTCAATTTTTACACATATATGTGCCCCCCACCCCCTTGAAACTCTACTTTTTTTTACATATTTCTGTGTTGTTTTTGTCAATTCTTACACATAGCTATCTTGACCCCCCTATTTTTTTTACATACTTTTGTGTTGTTTTGGTGAATTCTTACATAGCTTCTTACACATATATGTTGCCCTCACCACCCCCACTCCCCCCACCATCCATCCCCGCCTCTCCCCCACCCCCACCCCGCACCCCACTCAAATCTCGATTTTTTATTATATTTTTTTTATATTTCTGTGTGGTTTTGGTCATTTCTTACACATAGTTATGTTGTGCCCCCAACCCCACCCCACATTGTTGTAGCCTTGTTTTCTGATGGTATATACTAGCTATAAATTCATTGTTCTCTGAAAAATCGAATAGTCGAGCTGCGCTGTTCTCCGACAGCTCTTGTTATACATAATAATTGATGTAACATATCTTTCAATTTGAATTAAAGTAATTTGGGTGGAATGATAGTGTAGTGAGGAGGCCGATAAAATTGCGTCATATTGGTCAGTGAAAAATTGCATTTAGTCCGGGAAAAGTCATGGAATTTTTTTAACCCAGGTACTGGCTACCCTGTTAATAAGCAAGTGTAATATCCTGGTAGCTGGCATAGCAGATTCTGGTGTCTCTTTAAATCTTCAAAAGTTAAAAGGCTATCAAACCAATAAACTCATGTATTTCTTTATATATACAAAATCTTGCAGGTGTTTGAATTTTTGGTGGATTATAATGACACCGTCACAATATGTCTTGGATGGTGCCTGTGTTTTTTGTTGCCATCGTTAAAGGGCATTTCTGCAACCACAAATCTGTTCTAATAAAATGTCATGTGTATGTTTCTTGTTGTCCTCTATCAAATTTGCATTTTTCATTTAACTGCAATGGTGGCACGAATGTCAAATTTATTATTCCGTTTACGTAGCTTGGCAGAAATTTAAGTGTCAGTCCGTCGACTGTCGTGGTCCGTCCTTATCTGTCCGTCACACTTTAATCTGTCACCTGACCTAGACCATAACTTGAAAAGTATTTGGCCTATGTTCATGAAACTTGAGAAACATCTTCATCTTACCCCAAGGAATATTGTTACACATGTCCAGTAATGGTGACTTTCATTATGACCCTTTTCATAAAACTTTAATCTGCAACTTGACCTAGCTCATAAATTTAAATAAGCACATGGCAGGCGACACAAGTGTTCTTTGGAACATTTTTTTTTAATGGATTGTTATCCCCAACAAAATTATTTTCATCCTTCTGTCCATGCCACACACTTTTCATTTCCGTAGAACTACTCCAAAACCTATCAAAATATCTTCATGAAGCACATATCAAGTTACTGCAGTTTGTGATTTTCTGATGTCTTGAAATTTTCATGAACACAAGATAAAACATCTGTGAAAATATTGTTTCTGAACTTCAAAATTGTTCCATATATATTCATGAAACTTGCTACACATATCAAGATAATCGTCCTGTGGTGTATTTTTTTTATTGTATACTGTCATATTGTCCCGTTTAGTTTGCACTGAGCTAAGTGTGCAATATTCTACGATCGGTCATCCGACGTCGACGTCGTTTTCGCGCAAAATAATCATCCACACAAAATGAAACTGAATGACAAGATAGGAATTCCATCAAAAGCTATAAAAATAACACAAATACAATGAAAAGTAATAGTCATCCAATTAACATTGATTGAAAACAATATGAAAGTATGCAATAAAAAGGTTATTGAATTTGTATGGCTAAATATTACTTGGAACTCGTTGTTTTGGCGCAGGACGACTCGCAAGCTCGTCGTCCTTTGCCAAAACAACTCGTTCCAAAGACTCGCAAGCTCGTCATCCTTTGCCAAAACAACTCGTTCCAAGTAATATTTAGCCATACAAATTCAATAACCTATAATATAGAACTTTTTAATATCAATATTTGTGGAGTTTCTCTAGAAACAAAATTGTTTTGCGTCTCTCCGTCGGTGAAACTTTTTGTTTCTGAACTGCAAAATTGTTCGATATATTTTCATGAAACTTGCTACACATATCAAGATAATCGTCCTGTGGTGTATCTTTTTATATAGAACTTTCTAATATCAATTTTTCTGGAGCTTCCCTAGAAACAAAATTGTTTTGCATCTCTCCATCTTCATGAAACTTCCTACACATATTGAGCTAGTGATCACATGTCTTACTCATCCATTGATCCATTGATCCATTGTTATTGCATCTTTCAGATTGATGACTGTCGTCGAACCCACAACTATGACCAGTTCCTGTGTACATTTCTATCCATGCTGGCAGAGCAGGGCCATCTAGCAGACCTTGTACAACAACACAGCCTAGTCAAGAAACGGGTACCAGGACATATAAGCAAGCTTGCCAAACTCACACAGGCTGCCAAGAGAAAACGCACCAAGGCAAAACGTAGGAGATGAACTTCAACAGATCATATAACTTGTTAAATGTTGAATATGTATTCTTCAAAATAGGAGGAAAAAAAGTGGTTTCATCAAGGGAGCAAACAAAGGTAAACCAAATGAAAGTAGACAAGGATAGCTGTAAGTTCTAGTAGTTTGTTACATGTTTATTTCATCTTGAACTGTGTTCGATGAATTTTGAACATCTAAGACATTATTAATTTAAGATGTAGGAGAAAACGTCCATGTTTCTTTCTACTTGAACTGTCACAGTGTTTATTATTTTGATCACAGGGTTGGTGCATGTAGGTGCTTATATTACTCATCTAGTCATTCAGGGGCTTGTTTATCTTACTTATCATCATCATGTCATTATAAAGCTTCTGAGTGACTTGGTTTAAATATCCTAAACATATATAGACCAAAGGCTGCATTTTATGTTGTGTGTTTACTTTGAAGTTGTCTCTTTACACCAGAGGATAAATCTCATATGATGGAGATGGAAGTATAGATGTGAAGCGAATGCTTACTTTTATAAACGTCCAGTAGTTATTAAAAAATGTGGATTTAGATTTTGTAATATCCACACGCAAGTATAATTTCATGGCAACTTTTTACAATTTGTTAAAATAGGTATTGGGTGTGATTTATTCATTACGTATACATGTATCTCCAGCTGCAATGTTGCTGCTACCAATTATATCTGTAAATGCTCAGAGTAGTTGATAACCAAGGCTTTATAATATTAACAGATTACAGCGTTAATGAGTCAGTGTGGTTTTATATCAGTAAATATTGGTATGATTTCCTGTAAAATTTTGTGGTTAACAAATTATGAGAGAAAGGATTATTAAACAATGAGGAACAGCAGTGGTTTGACTCCCCTGATAACTCTCCCCAAACATCGAGGTCCAGTCATTTGGTCCACCTCTGTTATTATGTTGTTCACTATACAGTTTGCGAAATGCAAACTGAGGATACTCTTGTCATAAACCATTGCAAACTCTTTTTCTGTTAAAATGTGTTTAAAAGTTGTAAATGTTGATTAAAAGAATAAAAATACCCTTTCAAATCATTGTTTAAAATGATTTTGTTCAAAAATGATATTTATGCTATTAAAATTGAAAATATACACCATCAAATTTCAATGCAATGATAAACACAAAGGAGATCAAATATCAGGACCTGGTTAAACGGAGTACATCAGGCTTTGTTTAAAAACATAAATAAAAAAAAAGTATAAAACTACCAATTTCAAACGTGAAGTAGTTCATAGATGTAGATGGAACATTAACAGTTTCCTATAATACAGTGCTATAAATAAAAATTATAATTTACAAGTCTTAAAAGTCCATGGAGAAATCCTAAAGTTATAAATATCTATCACGCAGAGCATATCGGTGATATCTATACACATGACGCTCGCTTTTCAATACATCGCAATTTATTTTACCGCCAAGTTTAAACTAGCTATCCCTGGCGTGTCACCATAGTTAGGAAATATCTTTTTCAAGTCGTTTATTTTATATGTTCAGCATAATTTCCTTTGATTTTCATGGCTCATTGAGTTTATTTTGATCAATTAAATACATTAATAATGCATTTGAACTTTTTAAAAAATAATACCAATCAGGGCCCTCCGTTCACTTTAGGGGGAATGCGGCCAGGGCCCTCTGGGGGGCGGGGTGATTTTTGTGTCGTTTTCATGGGAAAGGGGAATTCTATCTTGTTAAATTCTGATGGTCACAAGATACTAGGTAAGTTGGCGAAAACATATCAGTTACCATAACTGCAGTAATAATTGGAAATATAAACATTATATATAATCAAAAGTATGTAAGAACACTAACTTCTGCATCTGACTGAGAGCATGATGTCTCTGACTTTGCTGCGCAGAGACGGTTATCCACAATCTGATCCTCGCTCTCTGAAACGATGTTCACTTTCGTCACGTCTGACGGGGTGCTAGATTGACTTTAAGGCAGTGCATCTAATGCCTGTTGTCTGAATATTATGTAGATTTTCTGCACATTTAGATCCTGATTTCGTCATGATTTTCTTTCGGTAAGACATTTGCATTGTGCGACATGGTTACCAATATTTACTTTTGCCTTGCGCGCTCCTGCTAGTGTCCCGGTGTGCGTGTATTTTGCGTAGCCGTAATAACCGCACGAAGAGAAAAATGTCACGATCGATATGTAATATCAGCACGGCAAAACTCTATTTTTATTTTTATACATTCTGACGTATATTTCTGCAAGATTACATATTTCTAAATCGATCTTTTTACAATTCCAAATATTTTTTTTATTTCTCTCAGTGGGGGAATTTTCAGTAAAATTGGAGGGGGAAAAAGTATATTCCAGGGCATGGGGAACGAAAAAACGGTCAAACGAGGGCCCTGCCAATCCTGATGTACTTCCTTTAACAACAGCAAAGAGTGTTGATAATGCTAGAAGGGTGGTCATTTACAGGTCACTCTATCTCCTATTGTTACAGGAGAACTTAACTCCTGCTCATACTCATGCTCATGTTTAAAGGGTTAAAGTTCATAAAGATGACATGAGAAACAGAATAAATATCAAACATATGAAAAATATTCACTACTGCAAATATCTTGTTTTTTCATGCTTTTCAAGTTGTCAACCATCATTTCTTTCTGTTCGTATGTCAGCACTAACCAGCCTCCTTCTCTGCAAATCATCATTATAGCATGCAGTTTCTCCTGAGCCGGCCTGTTTGTCTAGCACAAACAACGCATTAATTCGCCAACAGCCTTTCTCGGCTGTTTTTACAAAAAAAAAGAGTAATATTTTATGTTTCACGACATTTTCTAAACGACGGCTAGACACTCAATTTTTTTTAACTTTTGTACCCGATAACTATCGTAAATTCCAGTTAAAACCCATAGCGGGTATGAAATCACGTGGTAACGAATGACCGCACGTTATTGCTAAAAGTTAGATAAATGCTTGGAAGATTTTTAGAAAGCATTTCACGAAATCTACCACAAATTTTTAGTAAGTTTTAAATTGTAAAAAAACAAACACTGTTTCCGTATGTGAATGGTCTGATAAACACACTAAAAAAATTGTGTGAAGGTCTGTTTTGGATTGTGAATGGGTCCGTTACCACTTTAATAAGGAAATCAAAGGACTGAAAGGTCCTGAGAGTCGCCAAGATTGAACAGTGTCTGTCTTCTTGGTGAGGTTAAAGGTTATGCTAAATTTTACAGGTGTGGCGTATTAAAATGAAATGTTGATGCTTAGAACATGAGATTTTTTTTGTACTGAAAAATGCTTGGGACAGAATTATTTTTTTCAACTGCGTCGGTTTTGGTTTTTGAGTGTTTGTCAGTGCTCACAGGCAATTATTTTAAGAGACAGGCCCAGGGCTTGTTGCTTCTGAAAATGGACAGGTCCTGATTTAAAATGGACAGGCCCTGATTTAAAATGGAAAGGTCCAATATTTTGTTCTTATCAGAAATTAGTGTTTATTCGCTTTTATACCACACATTTGTTACATATATATTTATAACCGATGCAAAGGAGAGTACTAGCACTTTTTGCCAAACGATAATAATCAGAGCCGACTTGGTGAAACTGGAGCCAAGTTTTTAATCAGGTTTTATTAGACTATCAGGGCCTCCTGTGGCTATATTTTCCTTTTTGTCACCACTTTCTACAAGTTAAAGAATTAGGAGCCTAGACTAGAAGGCATTTAAAAGTAGGATTCCAGGAACTCCTTACACCTTAAAAATGAATAGAAATATAATTTATATCTGTATCTGTACATTTTTTTTTTTTCTCTCAACCAACATGTATTTGTAAAGGACAGTTTTTCTTATTTGATTATGTAAAAAAAAAAAAAAAAAAAAAAATTATCCGAAATTATGTACCATCCGAACTACACTACTATGACACCGCAGTTTCCACAAACATTCAATCAAAATACCATCAATTACAAACTTTTTTCATGCATTAATGTGTTTTGAATGCCAAAAATGGTATTTTTTATCAAAGAGGAAAGTTAACACAACCCTAATAGCAGGATAATGTAGTTTTTATGTCAATAATTGTCGATCTCAAATTGTCGAAAATTGTGACAAAATGTCTGCAAAGATTGCCATGTGTCCCTTTAAACTATTTGATTTGTTTACCTTGGTAGTAGAACTGAGCACTTCTTGACAAATTCTTTTCATCAACTTGTGTATTTATTTGTAGCAGATGCCATACTATTTCTCAAAGTACTAGGCACAATAACTACAATATTTACGGACATTTAGTTCCCAATTTGTTATATCATGCATGTTATGAGCGTCACATCCGGGTAACTACGCTATTGATTCCATTCATAAAATATATATGCGTGTATTATTGCGCATAGTATTTCAGTTCCTTTTTCAAAAAATACACGTATATACTGTATACAATGACAATTATTCACAATCAGTAGTTATATTATTCAGTATATATAACGTTCATGTCAGTCACTTTATGAAATTAAGTTATACTAAAGGAACTACATTCTCGAAGTGCATTCTCGAAGTGCGTAAAGCTCCCAATCCAATTTTTGGTATATTAAGGCGCATAATATTTTGGTAAACCTTCAAAAAAGACGCGTTTATACTGTATACAATTATAATTATTTCATTATTTCACAATCAGTAGTTATATTACTCGGTATACATAACGTTCATGTCAGGTCACCTTATCAAATTAAGTTGTATTTGAGGCAGTTAAAGGGGACTACATTGCCGAAAACAGTAAGGCTCCTCACCCTTTTTAAAAACACTATATTCAGAAATTGCACTATATACATACACGATTCCAAAGAGCCAGCCATCAATTACGATTCGAAAAATCGCTAACAGTTTACAACAAACACGTACAGAAACAAACAATACAAAGATTAATAAAAGGCAAGATATGACATCATATAAAAGGGCTGATAACAGAGCTACCACCTTGGAACGGGCCGTAGCAAAAAAGGCCACGAAGGTTACTTACATCATGTTTATCCAGCATCCGTAACAAAGTGTAAGCAGATAACCCCTAAAATTTCAACATAATAAGGATATGTCCAATAACTCTGACTTTCATGCAGAGTTATGCACCATAAAATTTTAACTTGCAACCTAACCGAGCCCATAACTGTACATAACTTGAAAAGTATTTGACCTATGTTCATAAAACTTCACACACATCTTCATCTTACAAGAACACAAGTGTTCCATGGAACACCTTTCTAGTTATTGGCAAGAACGGTCACAGCCTTAAATGCATTAAATGGAAACGGAATCCCAGCGACCTGACAATCGATACGTTCGACAATCGATACGTTCAACCCTCAGTTACCCCAGGTATGCTAGTAAACAAATGTGGCACATAGGCCTTACGTGACTTAGTTGTTTATGTCCCAAACTTTATGCAACAAACTGCTTGTTTAGCTTTGTAAATACGGCCCCTTGGCCATGCTGAAATTTATGCGGCCCTTTTGCCCTAGGATAAATTATGTGGCTTGTTCCTCTAGACAATGCGGCTCTTTGACCATGCGGCAATATTTCTTGCCAGTAATCTGTTGCGGCAAAGCGTTTGCTCTAATGCGGCTTTTTCCCCTATAAAAATGTGGCATTTTGGCCATACGGCAATATTTTATGCCAGTAAGTTTCTTGCTTCAAAATTTCACTAACTAATACAGCTTATGCCCTTGACAATGCGGCACTATTTCTTGCCAGTAATTTCTGAATAAGGATTTTTTGCTGTGGCAGTACCTTCCCCTGCTATCTTGAGATTAGTAAAAACTCGCTTTAAAGAAAGAATTGAATGTTGTTTAACGGCTCATCAACACAGTATAGGTTATTTAGAGCTGCCCCAGAGAGCGGGGAAGGATACATAGGAATCTGGGAAACGTGCCACTCTTATTGTCAAATAGATTCTTATGGTTCTTTAACATGCTCGGAGGATAGACCGATACACAGGACCGCCCGGTTTACATCCCCATCCGACGGACCAGGCTAAGGAAAGGTGTCTTGCCCAAGAACACAACGAAGAAACTCAGTGGCACCACGGAAGATTGAACCCGGGCCTCTGGTTACAAATCCACCGCGCTATGACTGCGCCACCAAGAACAAGTTCCCAGAATAATTGGAATCTAGCCAATTAGATTGAATTTTTTAATTTGTGGCGGAACATCTTCAGTTTGACAATTAGGAAGCCCAATCCTACTGGAATCCAAACTATAAATGTATAATTAATGCCAGTAAAATGTACCATATTGCCAGGAGAGATTGTTACTGCCCTAATAAAATAATGTGACTGTCGACCGCCAGAATTTCGCCACGAAAACTGACTGTTTGAATGTACATGAAAAACAGGCTGTTGACCCCCAATTCTAGGCGGGTTATCTATTAAATACTAATTTATCCGTTGTCAAAAAAGTTTCGATTGCACCCTGTAGCATATGAAGAAAAACATCAATGCCCACATCAGATAGATGGCAGCCATCGCAGGGATCCGGACAGAAAAAAAAGGGCATATCCATTGTTTTCTCATGCACAATTACTCTTCCCTTTGGCGACACAGCTTGGCTGCTTCTCTACTCAAATGATTGAAAATTAATCGTTTGCTGTCCAAAGCTTTTAATGATGAATCGGGCCATGAAAATTTCCAACTGAGTCTTGGTAAAATTTCAGACCAAAAACTATGCATTTTTTGAGCTGAAGTTCTTAAAACATTTCCCCCACAGTGTAAAATAATCGAAGCCAGCGACCTTTTACGGAGACTTATCCATTGAAGTTGTTGACAGAAAGTACTTTTCCCCGGCTTATCATGCCAAGTTTGACCCTTGGAGCCCTTCTAGATCAAATTGAACCCAGATTCTCCAAGTTTAAATTTCTCCTGCTTTTGGACAACGCCCTCAGTTCAGCCCAAAAGATCAACGAATCACCCACCAGAAAAACATCTATAAATAAACAGAACCGAAACCTTGACTGGTAACAACGAATATACTACCTATACACATTACTTTGCCATCTCCCCATGGCTTGAATTTTACTGCCAGATACACCATTCATAGCCAAAGTTGTCGCCCTACCTATCCTAAAACTATGGCTCTTGAACTGAGCATTTGCCTGGCCCAAATAATTGATAGCCTTTGATAATACCCCACTGAACTGACTTTAGTCTCATCTCTTTAATCATCATCCTCTAGCAGCAACAACCTTTCTTCTTCATCATCCGTATCCGTTTTGGCGGTTGGTCGTCATTACTTTCTTTCCCCAACTTCCTTTTCAACATCAATCGATCATCCGTTTGTTTCTCCTTGTCATTCGACAGTCTGGTGTCCCTCTTGACACGTTTTGTATTTCTCCTTGGTTTTCCCCTGCCCGACATCATGATCAATTAAGATTTTATTTAAATTCTTCTGCCTTGATTTCATTTTCTGCCGATCTTGGCAAACCGAAAGTCGAAGAGAAAGCAAAAGTAGAATTAATTGCGAGCATCAGATCAAAGTACCAAAGTACTGAAAGCAACACAATTAACAATTTGATCCAAAATAAATGAGATTATTGAATAAACAATAATCTTTCTTATTTTAATTTACTATTTCATGTCACGCTTCTACTTGTCTTTAAATACACAAGAGCTGAGAAGTCTTCATCCTTAAATCTCTCATCTTATGCCCCGTTCTCACCGCCGATCTGAGTACCTCGATCTCCCCTGACCGGCCAAATTCCACGACCAAGCTCGACCAGGTGTTTGGTACGGGGTCTACACGACGGAAGGGGACCTCTGCCAGACCTGTAGTGGACCATACTAGATCAACTCAAGACCCTTCCAGACCGCTTCAAGATCACTTGCCGACACACATCCCGACTTCTACTCGACCTCTACTCGACCTTCCCGACCCCTTCCAGATGTCTACCCATCAACACGACCAGCCCGACCTATTCCCAACCTCTACATGACCTCTACCCGATTAATACCGGACCATGTACGATCGGGCACGATCGCAGCACGATAGCTGCAGACTAGGTATAAAACTGTGGTATTTTGTTCGGTATTCAGTTGACCAAAGACGAACAAAGAAACAACATCATGGAAGTTGATGCATTATATAAACGTTGGTTAGAGGTTGCCATACAGCTGGCCACTATTCTAGCTGAGGAGGAAGAACAGGAAGAGGCTCAGGCTGAGCTTCAACGCAGAGGAATACGACGTAGGCGTGTACAACGTCGCAAGACTATCTGGTCTAGGCAGTGGCTGGCACGTAGGCCGCTGTATGGACAGTATGAACAACTCCTGCAAGAACTCAACCGTGAAGACCCTAATGGTTATAAGAATTTCCTCAGAATAGATGCTGATTTGTTTGGGGAGATTGTTGACCGTATATCACCAAGAATAAAAAAGCAAGACACCAACTGCAGGTAATTACACAATTATTTTCTTTTCGTCACTTGAAATAGTTGTAATATTAATATATAATTGCATTTGTTTAATTGTTTATATTGTATACAAAGTTAAACTATGTAGAAAACAAGACATAGTGTTGTCTCATTTTATAATTTGTACTTTTTCTAATTTTAGGCAAGCCCTGGAACCTGGACTTAAGTTGGCTGTCACCCTTCGCTACCTTGCAACTGGTGCGTCCTATGCAGACCTTATGTACTCCTTCTGTGTATCTAAGAACACCATGTGCGTCTTCATACCAGAAGTGTTAGAAGCCATCATACAAGAGTATGCGGAGGAGGTGCTGCCACCTGTCATCACCCCTGAACAGTGGGAGCAGATTGCCGATGACTTCCAAACCAAGTGGAACTTTCCTCATGTCTGTGGGGCAATTGATGGCAAGCATGTCAGTATAAAGAATCCCAAGGACTCTGGTTCAATGTTCTATAATTACAAGGGCTTTTTATCCATGATATTACTCGCAGTCGTCGATGCAAACTACAAGTTCATCTGGATCAATGTCGGAGCTAATGGCAGTGCCTCTGATGCTCAGCTGTTTAACAACTGTGAACTCAAGAACCTGCTAGAGCAAGATAACCCTGGTCTGCCACCCCACAGCCCAGTGCCTGGCGATGACAAGAATACTCCATACTTCTTAATAGCAGATGATGCTTTCCCACTCAGAACTTGGATGATGAAACCGTACTCCAGACGTAACTTGACAGAGGAAAGCGCATTTTTAACTACAGGTTAGTCATTTAACGTTTAAAATTCCTCTTGCAAAAGTAACTTCTTTGTAACAGTTCAAAAATTAGATAGCAATATGTCTTGTTTTCTACATAGTCTATTAACTTTGTATACAAAGAAACAGTTTAACAAATTATAAATTATGTTAAGTTATTTTCTTGCTTTGCCCTTTTATAAATGTTGAATATTTTTAAATTCGGCTTTTTTGTTTGGTAGGGAGGGATGGTGCTTGTCTTATGCAGTTGATGTATGCCCCCGGTGTGTCCCATTTATTCTTCCTATTCTAATAACTTCAGCTACAACTTAATTTATACCTTATAACTTGTATAGTAACTGTCTTGTTTTTACTAGGTTTAACTTTGTTTTTATACATCGTTTTTTGCACAGGTTATCCCGTGCCAGAAGAGTGGTGGAAAACGCATTTGGAATACTGGCCATGAGATTTCAGTGCATGCTTGGCTGCCTTAACCAGTGTCCTGATACCGTAGACTCTATCATACTTGCTTGTGTGACACTACATAATCTTCTCAGGATCCGTTACCCTGCTGTGCCACGCAATGTCGTCGACCATGAAGATGAGAACAACCAACTTCAGCCTGGGGAATGGCGTCGCGGAAGGCAGATGATGGACGGTGACGAGGCGCGTGGTAGGAATGCTGTGACACATGCTGGCATCCGTCAACGGGATTACCTCAAGCATTATTTCAACTCCCCAGCTGGTGCAGTGGACTGGCAGCAGGACATGATTTAGAAACTGTGCTCCCTCCCCCTCAGACCCCTCCCCCGGATAAAGTGTGACTCTGTGTGATTACTGTCATAAAGTTGTTTATGGTTGTATAATAAAGTAATACAGGTATTTTTGTAGTTTTAACTTGATATGGTTGGTATGTACTTTTTATGCAAATAGGGGAACAGAAATAAAGTTATCTGTTTGTGCTTTCATAAGAATATCCTTATGAAAGTACCATCAGATAACTTTATTTTTATGCCCCCGGAGGGAGGCATATAGTAATCGCACTGTCCGTTCGTTAGTTTAATAGTTACAGTGTATAGATCTTCGTGTCCGATTTCATAACTTTTTGGTGCATGGGGATTTTAAAATAACTTGGCATGATTGTTCACTACATGCAGACGACGTGTCGCGCGCAAGACCCAGGTCCTTACCTCGAAGGTCAAGGTCACACCACTTCGGGGGCATATGTCACTTCCGAGTGACACCTCTTGTTTTTGAATGAGGCACGTCGTGGGAAAACGGGGCTTATTGCATCTGCGTAAAGTGTCGTCCCTGATCAGCCTGTGCAGTCCGCACAGGCTAATCGGGGCCGACACTATCCGCCTCCGGATGATTTTCTGTTTCAAGAAGGATCACTCTACCCATCTATCCCCCGGTAGCGGAAAGTGTCGACCCGGATTAGCCTGTGCGGACTGCACAGAATGATCCGGGTCGACACTTTATGCAGATGCAATAAGCCCGGTTTTCCCACGTTGCGCCTCAAATATATTTGCTAGCACCAAATATATTGGAAGAAAAAAATAAAGTTATTTGAACTTTAATAAAAAAGATTTTAAGTTTTCTTCTTATTCATTTTTATTCTAAGTTTTCTTCTTATCTAAGTACAAATAACTTGATTTATTTCTTCAGTATATTTGGTGTTAGCAAATATATTTGCTTTAACTTCCAAATATGCAAACATATTTGCTAACACCAAATATATTTAAAAAAATAAAGTTCTCAATGCAAAACCTTTATTCATTACAACTACACATTCTGAGATATATACACAAGTTCAGTCACTAAAACAACGAGTCCAATCCGGGTCCTTCGGACTGGGTGTTTCCAGCTTGTCTGGGTAGAGTTTCTAGGTTGGCCTCATACTGATACTGCCTAGCCAGGTCTGCCTTATCACTCTGCACTGCCATCTTTGTAACTGACAGTATGAACTCCTGCCTCGTGGACTCGGTCATATCTCTCATCATGTGAACTAAGAACTGGCCGGTGCTGGCTACCTTGTCCTGATTCCCAGTCATGGAGTCTTTAAGTGATGACAGCTCTTCATTAAGTGAACTGACGAGGAGGCGGGCAGCTTTGGGACGCTGGGCAGGTGTGCTGGCTGCAGATGACAACTGGACGGATGCGTCCGATCCATCGTCTAGAACATCCTCGTCTGTGGCATCTGATGAAGCAAATTCCTTCCTCTTCTCAGCGAACTGCAATAGAAAGGAAATATGCGGTAGACATAACCAGTACGAGATAAACCACCATCCCTCCCCGCCAAACAAAACAATCCAAAAGCAAATGGAGACCGACCAAACAACTTTAGTCCAGACAAAAACACCGAAAGTATTTTATATATATGGCAAACACGCCCTATGATGTCTATTTCATTGGCACGCTCAGGCGACTAGTTGAAGTGATTGACATGATGTACATTTCATCATGGACAGGGACTCTGCGTGAAATAAAACCCAAATTTCTGTTCAATTTAGGCATGGGATGAAAAGAATCTGACACTAGTTGTCGTTCCATATAAACTTGTATTAAACTCGTCCAGGAAAATGTTATTAAGCTCACCAAGGCTCGTTTAATAAAACATTTCCTGAACTTGTTTAATAACAGTTAATATGAAGTGACAACTCATGCCAGATCCTATATAATGCGCAACGTGTCAAAAGGGCTCTTAATGCCTCTGCGTAAAGTGTCGTCCCGGATCAGCCTGTGCAGTCCGCACAGGCTAATCCGGGACAACACTTTCCGCTTCCAGTGGATTTATACTTAGAGTAGACCTTCTTGCAACAGAAAATCACCCAGAAGCGGAAAGTGACGTTCCGGATTAGGCTGTGCGGACTGCACAGGCTGATCCGGAATGACACTTTACGCAGAGGCATTAAGAGCCCTTTTCCCACGTTGCGCATCAATATTATATAAGTTATGAGTTAATTTGTAATTACTTACTGTGGAACCACGCTGTTGACGCAGCTGTATTAGGTAAGGTCTGATGAAGGCAAACTTCTCCAACAGCCAGGTCTGCCTCGCCGTCCGTTCCTGCAGGCCACTGCCACTCTTGGTGCCCATCTTTACCAGCTTCGAGTACTGTGTCCTCATATTGGGGTACCAGACCAGAGAGATGTCACCAGGGTTCAGCCCCATCTGCTGCTCCTTCTCCAACCAAGTCCGGGCCTTTTTGTCCTTCATCTTGAAGTCTGCTGATGCTTTGTTGTAGATGAAAAAGTTTTCCTGTAGCCATTCCACCAGTACATCTTCCTCCTCCTGTGTTAGAGGTCTCTTCATCGACTTCCTGGTCTTGGACTCGGGAACCTGAAAAAATAAAATAACAGTCATCAATAAATATGGATAAATAACAATGAAAATGACAACAGACAACAGTTTGTTACAATATATAATAATATAATTAAACAAAACTATAAAGGTACAATAATAACTACATCAATAATATTCTTAAATACATTTAAAGCATATGTAAAACATATAGGAATTTACCTCTTTCTCAGGAGAGACATGGCTGGTCTGTGTCCTTGTATTCTTGGCTGGAGAGTTCTCACTACAGGCAGCAGTGCTGGTCTTCCCCTTCTTGCACGTCCCCTTCTGGGTTTTGGGCACTTCTGGGGGCACTTATGCGGGCAGCGACGGCGACCTGCTGTCCTCGGCGATCTCATCATCAATGTAGACAGCGGCTGGGCTCCTCTTTCTTCCCCTCGGCATGGTGACTTGTAGCAGAAGGTAGATGTAGCTTCGATGGAATCCCGGCAAGTTATGAAAAAAAAACGCCAAAACGTCAGCTGTGACGTATATCCAGTTGGTCGGGTATGATCGGGTGGAAGTCGTGTATGTTCGAGTGTATGTTCGAGTAGAGATCGGGTGCAGTCTGCAAATGATCGAGTTGATCGAGCAAATGCATCGGATTGGGGTCGCACAAGGTCGAGTACAGGTCGTGTACAGGTTTAGTTGGTCGAGTACAGATCGGTAAAAATATGTGACCAGAGCGCTACAGGATGTATTTCAGACCGCTTCCAGACCGTCTGGCTACTCGATCGCTACACAGATTTTTTTGACATGTCAAAAACAATCGTGATGAAACCCCGACCGCTACCGACCAAGGTAGACCTCTGCAGACTGGGCGGGACCCCACTGCAGACAGAGGGAGATCATTTCACGACCGCATGATCGAGTTTGATCGAGGTACTCAGATCGGCGGTGAGAACGGGGCATTATGCAAAAAGAATGGTAAATACTGTACTATTACCAGCATCTCGCATGGCTGTCAACTTGTCTGTTGTAACTGTTAACTTGTCTGTTGCCACCATGGGCTCGAGGGTTGCTGTGGTGGCATCTCTCTGCGTAGAAGTATTCTGTGCACCAGCCTGGAAAGTGGTATCTCTCTAGGTGGAAGTACTCTGTGCATCAACCTGGAAAGTGGTATCTCTCTGCCTGGAAGTATTCTGTGCACCAACCTGGAAAGTGGTATCGCTCTTTGTGGAAGTAGTCTTTGCATCAACCTGGAAAGTGCTATCTCTCTACGTGGAAGTACTCTGTGCATCAACCAGGGTAATGGTATCTCTTTGCGCGGAAGTATTCTGGAAAGTTTTGTGGGAAACACCAGTTCAGTACTATACTGTTAGCCGACTGTATCGTTTGTGAAGAAGTTGACATCGAACCACTGATGGTCGCTTTTACGTTCTCCGTAGCCAATCATCTTCAAGAAAACGCAATCAGGTGACCATTTCTTGGCAGAGCTTTACGCCACAAGCGAAACATTTTGCAATATCTCCTTCTTTGGTATAGTATAATCCGTCTTTAACTAATCAATGTTTATCCTGTGAAATTTGTTTAGGCCACAAAACAAATGTCTCCAACCGGTCTTCATAAAACGTCATATTCGGAGTACTGTATTTTTGTCCAAACACGACGCTGTCCGTTTCCATGCTTTCTGATCCACTGTTGGGTGTTAAATGAGCTTAATTGTTACATTCTATATAGGTCTTTCACTTGGTAAACAGATAATACTCCAAACAGCAAACAATAAGGCCACGTCGGAGAGCACTTCTCACAATGAAATAAACATTCTTGCTCCTCGTGAGCGGCAGTTCTCACTAACACGGGTCTATCTCCGAATTAAATTCTAGTCCGCAATAAGAACGCAACCATTTATTACTCTCCATCTTACAATTTGTTTCCCTCTAAGAAATGTTTTAAATACGTAATACTTACTTGCGCATTACAGACGACATCGAAAATATCCCAAGGTATTTTTATACATTTCCTTCCACTTTCCAACAAAACGTAAGTAGACTGATTGTGTCGTTTCACGATAATCGAAAATCATTCGTTTAATTCACAAATCACTTGATTTTCCAAATATTTAAGTTCTCTTATATCGTCCTTATTTAAACGAAAGTGTAATAGATCCAACTGCCGTTGAGTCATTTTTAAAACTGAATGGTACAATACATATATTACTTTTCTGACATTCTGTAACAATTTGTGTAATCATTCGGATTGCACTCGGAGCACATCATGGCTCCTAACTGATTTTTGTGATCTTCTCTTTCCATGCAGGATTCATTTCAGTTCAGGAACATGACACTCTATATCACTCAATCTTTTCACCAATTCTCCAAACTGTTCATAACATAAAGATATACCCCTTTTCTTAGGTTTTACGTCTGTCGATCCTTCCGGTAACCAAAACTGTCTCAGATCCACCCGAGCAATTCCTTCAGTTAAGCTCAGGTACCAGTGACCTCCTAAATGATAGTTCATTTCTTGACATTTAGCGATTTTTATTTGAACTTCTGGAATCACGTTCACAAATTCCTTCCATCGTAGTATATAAAACGTAGCTCCTTTCTTTGTAGGATATATTCCGTCAAAATATCTCACGTAAATATATATATTCCCCTCAAAT
Source organism: Cyrtodaria siliqua (assembly GCA_037043455.1). Taxonomy (NCBI): domain Eukaryota; kingdom Metazoa; phylum Mollusca; class Bivalvia; order Adapedonta; family Hiatellidae; genus Cyrtodaria; species Cyrtodaria siliqua. The sequence continues at coordinate 14,913 of JAWPHD010014156.1, read as the reverse complement.
TCCGTAGCTAATAGGAAAATATCCTCCTATTCTATAACGACATATTTCTCTTTTGCTGTCCTTTTCTGTACACCTTTTAACCATAAAACCCTCATCATCGGCAATATACAACATATCTGTTGTAGCCATTGTTACTTAGACCCTCTGTTACATCGTTATGCAGTTCAGCGATCCTTTATACCATTTATGAGCGAAGCTTTCGATCCACTGATTGGTCATTATCAGTTGCTCACGCATGCCCTCAAAAATAATTTTGAATTATCAAATCACGCGAGCTCGTTAAAAAACATGTCCAAACACGTATCCAAACGAGTTAGATACGGATCTATTTTTAGACCTGAATGCTTAAAGCGTAGATATGTTTCATATATATCAATCATTCTGTGATTAATATCTTCTTTCAATATATAAAAAACTCCAGGCGGGAAAAACAGGCGCCACAATTAATTAAAAAAGCCTCTTGGGAGGGAGAAACACGACGGTCTAAAACCACAAACGCATAACTGCATTTTTTTCATTTTTTGTAAATCGCATTTAAAGATTCGACCATCGACAAAGCTCACACAGATTGATGGATCTTCATGAAAATGTGCATGATTTTGTATACTTATATTCTCGAAAACATATCCAAAACTTATCAATATCCATGAACAATTAAAAATGCTACAGTAAAATTAGTTTTTTTAATTTGCTCAGGTTTTTGCGTTAAGTTCATTTATTTTAGTTCCATAAACAAATTGACACATGTGCGTTTCTGGTTCTAAAAATCTCGATGTTTTTTTGAAATTCTTAAAACCAGAAACGCATATGTGTCAGATTTATTGAGAGTAAATGATAGTGAAATCTATAACATTAAATTTTGTTTTGCAAATTGCAAAATGTGCTATCATCTTTCTTTGTTTGATGATTCAACGAATGATAAGCTGACAATGTAATTAATTTCAACTTTATTAGTTATATCAACTAGAAGTGGATCCAATCCAAACATTTCTAACTTAAAACGAATAAAAGCATCTCCCTGATACAAAAATGTCGAAAATAATAACAATAACTTTGAACTATTTCTTCAACGGCTGTCACTGAAAGGTATTGAACTATTAAATAACTATTCAATAACCAAATGTCTTGCTATGTAATAACTCGAATCAACACGTCTACTCATGAACTTAAGCATTATTCTTCCCAATACAAAAATGTGGAAATATAATAACAATAACTTTGAACTAATGCTTCAACGGCTGTCATTTAAAAGGTATTGAACTATTAAATAACTATTCAATTACCAAATGTCTTGCTATGTAATAACTCGAATCAACACGTCTACTCATGAACTTAAGCATTATTCTTCCCAATACAAAAATGTGGAAATATAATAACACTAACTTTGAACTAATGCTTCAACGGCTGTCATTGAAAGGTATTGAACTATTAAATAACTATTCAATAACCAAATGTCTTGCTATGTAATAACTCGAATCAACACGTCTACTCATGAACTTAAGCATTATTCTTCCCAATACAAAAATGTGGAAATATAATAACAATAACTTTGAACTAATGCTTCAACGGCTGTCATTGAAAGGTATTGAACTATTAAATAACTATTCAATAACCAAATGTCTTGCTATGTTATAACTCGAATCATCACGTCTACTCATGAAGTTAAGCAAAATGATTATTCTTCCCAATATAAAAATGTGGAAATATAATAATAACTTTATACTAATGCTTCAACGGCTGTCACTGAAAGGTATTTAACTATTCAATAGCTATTCAATAACCAAATGTCTTGCTATGTAATAACTCGAATCTACACTACTCATGAACTTAAGCATACTAGTAATATCACGTTTCTTCAGAAGTGGAAATATAGGTTTCTTGTGGTTTGACATCCGCTCGGGGACGGGTAAAGTAGTGCACAAATTACTGACTCCACTGCGAGTGACATATTTGCCAAGTATTTTCCCATGTTCATACTCTGCTTGGGTAAACGACAATTTGAAATAAATATCCATTTCGTTTTCTCTAACATACTTCAAGCACTTCACTTGAGTATATGGGACAGTACCGAATTTCAGTGTGATTGTACATTTTTGAAAGTCATAGAAGTGAGTGGTGCGCATTTGTATTACATGAAATTCACCTTTCCTTCTACTGCTTATGGATTTTAAGACACGAACTAAAGACACTGGGCTGAACACTTCTGTTGTTTTTAGCACCTTTTCAATATTGCTATGTGCACTGTCCACCTCTTGTATCGGTGAGTGGCCAGGGCACCCAAATTTTTGGACAACTGACTGAATGTCGTGACATTTCATAAAATGCTTCAAAGCAAAACTCATTATTGAATTTCGATTCTGTGGAACACATGAATCTGACCAAAGTATATAATCTTTTATGTTGGGATGCGCAGTATGTATTTCATTTAAAATGGTAACGATTGCGCTCGCAATCTCATTGCCTCCTCTTCCAGCATCGGCCTCTGTCCATATTGCGTTATAAACACTTTTGTCTATCGAGCAGTGTGCTGTTAGGTTGTACGTATTCAATTTTCTTTTATAGAAAAAGTTGGATACTTCAGCTCTTGGAAGTGCTAGAACATTTTCAAGATCAAAACACACTGTCGCAGTCGTTTCACTTTGATTCTTTCTATCGGTATCTCTTTCTTCTTTCGTTGCAATTTTATCCGCTACGTGTTTGTCAAATCTATCAGTACTTTTCTCATCGAATGGTCCATAGTATGTGTTTCTTATTTTGATTTCTTCGCAAAGGTCACAACGATCCTTCTTGGGTTTGTGAAACCCAATGTTAAAATCTCTGTTCAACACTGTATTGTACATTGACTTTTTAACTGGACTTCTTTCTCCTTTTATACACTCTTCCTTATACATGTCGTACATTTTCTGCTTATTTAGATTACTTTCTAGATACTCTTTACTGGTACTGCTTCTGCAGTAATGAGAAGGAACCCTGTTAAAAGAATTTATATGTTCTTTGACAAACTTTATGTTACTTTCAGATATTCGTGACTTTGTATTTCGTCCACGCATATCTTTTAGATCTGTTTTTTTATCAAGTTTTTCATAATATTTTCTTACTCTTGAAATATGGATACCTAATACACCGAGGTAAAATTCTCGACACACTGGTATTTTGTTAGACCCCTTCTTTATGTAAAACAAATATGTGTATTTACGTTTTGAGTTCACATTTTGTCGTGTTGTTTTGCGTGTACCCTTTTGAAGCCTTTCTGTTGTATCTGCATAGAATGTTAACTTTTGGTCGTCTGTCAAGGACCAAAAGTATGAGTGGATCCCTCTTATTTCATCATTAGTAATATGCCATGAGCATTGCAACCTACATTTACCCTTACAATCTTTTCGAATCTTTGTACGTTTTGCTGCCACATGTTTTCCTCTTGAATTCATATAATCTAATCCTGACTGACATCTTCTTTTTCTCACATTTTTTTGCCAGGTGTTGATATCTTTGTTTCTTGATCTGTGTCTCTTCTGTTTTCCTGCTTGTGCATTTGTGTTAATGGTTTCATCTGACTCATGCTCAACTCTATCATTTTCTATTGTCATTTGTGTTCATGCTAATGTCTAATGATTCATTTTCAACAAGATCTTCTTCTATGTTATGTCTCACATTAGCAGTTGTGTTTAGGTCTAATAGTTCATCATCTATGTCGATGTTATGGTGAATACAATCTTTTAGTTTGTTATAGTTTTCGTCCCGATAATTTATTGTTTCAGCACTCTCATCTGTCTTATTGTCCTCAGAGAAACTCACACCAATATCCTCAATATTAAGAACGAGACCACCTTCCCTCTCCATTTCTTTAAGATAAGATGGCGATAATTCATTTGCATTATACACGTCAATTTGAACATAGTTATCAGGATCATATGTTTTTAAATGTTTTACATTTCTTGGTGATCCCTCGTATTTTGTAGCAATTAATGTTTCTTTAACTTCAAAGTCGGATACAATACTTTCAGACTTGTTTGCCAGGTTGTTGTTATCATCTGTTGCCTGTATTATTTCCCTTATTGTTAATTCACTTTTGTTAATTACTGTATCTTCATGATCAATAGCACTAATCTGTTCACTGACGTTGTTTTCTACTTCATTGTTTTCTGAAAGATTTTGTTCTGATTCACTATTGCTTTCTTCTAAGAGGCTCAGTACCTGTTGAACATTTAGTCGATTCATTGTTATTTGTATTGTTTTTTTATACTGTTCTATAAATTTGGAAGGAACACCCAGTATATAAATCGGCAATTTCTTGATTAAAGTCCTGTCTATTGATGTCAAAGTTCAAGGAAAGGTGAAAATATAATAAATGCTCATAGGCATGTTCTAAAACTTCCTGTACTTCTGCTAGAGCAAATTTGATCCCCGCCACGTCTAATGTCAAGAGTGAGAGAGGCTGCATCAAGTCTATGACTGTTTGGGGGCGTACAGAGGTGAACGACATATATAAGTGGTCCAACTTCACTAATCTCGAGATTATTTTGAAATCGTCATCAATCAGATTTTTGCATTCTGATAAGTTCAATAAACGAATGTTTGGCACATTATTCAGGAAGCATAGTGTTGAAACTGGGCTGCCACTCACACTGAGCCAGTACAAATCTTTTGCAATCAATTCTGTTGTAAGAATGAAGTCAATATCAGGTGCAGTGCAATTAATTGACCCGAATGGAATGTCTAACCATTCTATATATCTTGAGTGTCTAAAAATTCTAGATATCTGTTCCAAATTTAATGTCACTTCGTGTTGAAACTCTATGTGCCTCCACAAAATACCATTTTTTGAGATGATCTGATGTAATGTCTTGCAAGTCAAAGACACTGTCAGTAGCAATTCTTGTATGGTTATGTGGTGCAGTATTTTCACGAGAATTTCTTCTGGGAGACTGGTTAGTTGGGACCTGCAAAATATATACTTTATTTAGAATGTTTAAAATCAAGATGTAAATGATACAGAGCAAAGTTTCCGCCCTAAATAGACCTCTGTGATTTTAACAGGTTGTAGAAAACAGACAGCGAATAAATGGGAATATATATCATTGTTTATAATATTGCAAATAAATTTCGAGCATTTGTATTGTTTAAGGCCCGGGATATATGAACCCATATATACCGTGAGCGAATGTGTATATGGAAACTGTTATAAATTCGTTATACAAGTATGACGAAAGCTGGGATATATGGTGGCATACAACAGGACTGTGATTTATATAACACGAGGCGTTAAATCTCAGCAGGCTATATGCCACCATATATCACGTCAAGAACCTGTATAACTAACAATATAATATGAAAAAATATAATATCAATATCAAAATACCCCAAGACCTTGCTTCCAGATCTCTACTTTTTCTTCACGTGTAAATTGTGTTTTACACAATAATTGATGTTTTAAATAGTTATGCTTTATAGAACACTGCTTGAAATCATCGAATAAACATACAAGGAGTCGTCATTGTGTATGCTGGCGTGTTTTATACAAAATATTGTGAAATTTATCCGAAATATATGTTATCCGAAAATATGTCATGTACAGATTTGGACCAGGACAGAAATCTACTGTTGATATGTTTACCAAACTATGGCTATAATATAGGTAACATGATTTAAATGAAATATCCAGGGCATGGACTACTTACATTCCGATTAATCAACGTAATTTAGCATTTTTTTGAACGATTTCTTCCTTCGACACTTTTTATTTTCGCCATTTTTAATGAACACATGGTACAGAACTCGAAATTTCATTGGTAAAAAAAAAATCGTTTGAGGAACTGAAAAAAACTACTAATCGACACTTATGCGTTTGTGGAACAGCCTATTACGAGCTCTATGTAAGAGCTACAAACGTATATATTACACCGTTAGAAAGGGCTTTTTAATACGAATCCAACGATATCTCAAACTCAATATTTTCAAAAATGCAGTTATGCATTTGTGGTTTTAGACCGTCGATGTATTTACAGTAAGCATGTGATCACTTGATTTCTCCCCAGCCTGGGACCCGCTTCCTTCGGGTTGTAACTGGGGGGTCCCTTGTTTTTGCATTCCGGTTGCCACTTGCCCGGGAGGAACTTGATCAGCCATGCCGTCCGTACCACCACCCGTACCGTCCGACTTTGTTCCATACATAGCCTGTCTTCTGGCATTTTACTCACCAGTGCTCAAAGAAAATTATTTTAAGAGACAGGCCCAGGGTTTGTTGCTTCTGAAAATGGACAGGCTCCGATTAGAAATGTACAGGCCCTGATTTGAAATGGACAGGCCCTGATTTAAAATGGAAAGGTCCAATATTTTTTTCTTATTAGAAATGTGTCTTTATTCACTTTTATAGCACACATTAATTTTGTTACTTATGTATTAATCAAGCTCAGAACCTCCTCTGACTATATTTTTCTTTTTGCTACCACTTTATGCTCCCTGGTCAGCGGACTTATTTACCATTTCGTTTAAAATATGTTAGAATAGAATATTACATAGTAATTTATAACCAATGCAAAGGTGAGTACTAGCACTTTTGCCAAACGATAATAATCAGAGCCGACTTGGTGAAACTTGAGCTAAACTTGGAGCCAAATTTTTAATCAGGTTTTATGAGACTATCAGAGCCTCCTCTGGCTATATTTTTTCTTTTTATCACCACTTTCTCCAAGTAAAAAATTAGGAGCCTAGACTAGAATTCCAGGAACTCCTTACACCTTAAATAATGAATAGAAATATACTTTATATCTGTATTTATACATATCGTCGGCTCCGTGCGAAAAGGTCGTAACTCGAAAATCTTAATTGTTCAGGAAGTGAAAAAAACTTAACAACTTTTTTAAAAACTACTGAAACATGAAAAAATTACACCATGGCGCATCTTTAGCACAATCTCATCTATTGAAATGTTGGAAATTACTATTATATTGTTTGTTTAACAACAGTCTCAGTTTAGACATTTTCTCCGAAACATTTTACTCAATTCAACCAAAACTCTGAGATACCCGAGTTACGACATTTTTGAACCGGGTATAAAAGAAGAGTTCCTTTGAGTTCCGTTGTTTTCTACTAATGATGCATCATTATTATGGCTACTAAATACTCACTGGCCATGTACTAATACATTTTATTGTTTATAACCGAAGACTGTTGAAAGAAAACTTATAGAACACAATCAAAATCAATTTTTTATTGAACATTTATTTAATGTCGTCATACTAATATAAAATCAAAATGTTATAAATTTCATAAATGTAACTCTATGTACAAAATGATAGCATACTCCCCTTGTTTAAAGGTTTTAAAGTTCAATGTCAAACAGGCAAAAACAATATCTACCAAAATGGGGGTCCTGTTACTAACAGGCTTTTCCAATGTAAATAATAATGAATAGTTGTCCATTAATGGCAAATAAGGGCACATATAAAAATGTTCGAACCATGCACACGAAGCCTTGGCCTATGATATTAGCGCATTTTGTCAACACGTGGAGCTGAAAACAATATCTCCGTTCAACACGTTCAATTCAGTCAAACAATTAAGTTTAACACCGAATAATAATATGAGTGACTAATCCCACTACAATTTCAAATACAAACATCTAACTAAATTTGTCAAAATGGGGTGCTTAAAACAACATCTTAAGACTTCTGCATGTGCATACTATGTATCTCAGCCATCATATAAAAACTAGCATAGACCTTAAGCAAGTTCAATTCAATTTAAACATTAAACTTTAACTTAACACCGAACAATGTTATGATTGAATATTCTCACTGCACTATTAATAGCTTATTTTTGTTAAAATAAAAAATCCAAATCAAATTTTAAGACAAGATCAATTCAGTCAAACATTAAACAATGAACATGCTCTGAGTGTCAACTCTCGCTACAAATTAAAATAGCTCTGAAGACTGCTGCATGTTCATACTAAGTACCTCGCCCGTCATATTAAAATCAGCATAGACCTTAATCAAGTTCAACTCAATTCAAAAATAAACTTAAACGCTATTATCAGGGCCTAATGTCATTTCACTATACAACACTTTAAAAAAATCTTAAACGAGCTCAATTAGTCAAACATTACACTATTTACAATGTCGTGTATTCATGTTGCGTGCCTGAGACAGTCATAAAACCCATGATAGTCCTTTGGTATTACCGACTTTAACTGCATCAAATGCTGATATTTGGCCTTTTTAATCGGTATACTATTGTCGTAAAGGGTGCCTATAAGGTACTCGTCAGAGTTGGAAACCGAACGGGATCTGTTACTTCTAGCTTTAGGAATGTCTAAGAAGTCTGTATCACCGTGGGTTAACTTGTATTGAATTCTTCCTTCGGGCAAGTATTTTAATACCCTTATATCTGTTACCACTGGTGACCCAACTCCATTGCCCGGTCGTATTGATGGGTAGTAATCAAGGTTATCGAAACACTTAAAGAAAGTGTGATCCACATATTTTACCTTATATGGGTTTTTGCGACACGCGTCTAATATTTTGTCCACATACATTTGCGGGAGGTAAATAGGCTGCTTCCTTATTTTGCGCTCAATGCACGAGTGGACGCTGTCACACTCCATTTGAGTGTGGCCTCTTTCAAGGTACTTTTGGTATATAACAACGTTGTTTCGAGCTGCCCAAAGAAGCAAGGCGTTTGCTATTGTTGTATTCCTATTTTGGTAGGTGCATCCGTCGCTGTATATAATAATTTCCTTAACGTTTGTGAGGTCAATATTGTCGAGGTAATCTGTAACACATGTCGCAAATATGTTTGCATTTAATTCCGCTTCGCCTTCGTGCCAAAAATAGTTCTGAGCTTCATGGGTAACTAGATCATAAAAGGTGAAATTGTGACATGACAATTTCATTTTGTAGTAAAGACTACTTGCTTGTAAACGCGGACAAATTAACAAGCTCTGTAAATCCATGCAGAACACTTTAATACTCGCATCATTTGTAGCCCTTTCTTTATCTGAAGCTTTACTCTCTCGAGCTTCATCTTTCTTCTTTATATGATTCTGATACTCTTCATCGTCGAGGTTCCCCGCTTTGTGCTCACAACACTTATCGCATTGATCTTTCTTCGGCTGCCATAAAGACAAGTTCATCTCTTCGAACATTTCGAAGAATCCTGTTTTATGGTAAGGTGTTTTTTCCTCGCTTCTCATAACACGTGTATATTCACGATACACATGATGCTTACTTTCAAATAATGGTTCTAAGTACTTTTTCTTAGACGAAGCCCTACAGTAGTGTGACTCTACTTTTGGAATTGTCGTAAGGTAATCTCTGGCTGACTCTTTACGCCTCTTGAATTCTTCATTAGTCCCCCTATTATCTTCATCTCTGTTCGGAATGCCACTTTTAGAATCGTTTAGCCAGCTATAAATCATTTTTTCTCCTATGCCTAATGTTGTAGTAAACATACTCTTACAAACAGGGATCCTTTCACTTCCTGACGTCAAATAATATTTGTAGGAGAAGTTTCTTCTACTAGTAGCCCTAGGTGTATTTGTGGTTCTCTCGATGACGTCACATTTTTCCACATGACTTATCACGTAAAGTTTTTTCTCTTTCCAGTCCATATTTTGCCAAAATCTTTCAAAAATCATTGTTCTGTCTTCATCTTCTAGCTTTGGACATTGTCTCGTGTTACTGTTTCTGGTACATTTTTTCGAACAGTCTCTTGGAGATAGCAATCTTCCAGCTCGTTCCGCACAATAAGATTTTACACCTGAAACTTTACTTTTCAACACTCCTACATATTGTTCACCTTTCATGCGCTTCTGCTTTTGAACTTCTTTCAGGAAATGACCTTTCACTACTTGTTTTCGTTTTGAACCTTTACTTTCAGTAGCAGTAATGTCTATCACTTCTTCATGGTCGACATTGTTATCAATTTCGTTATCATCAGTATCTGAACTTTGAACCGGGGGTTTCCATTCTGGGTCCCTTACATCATCATCGTAATCTATGGTGATATCACTAGCTTCACCACTGTCGGACAATTCACTGTTATTAGTAATATCAAGTTTGGTGGCAGTTAATGGTTCGTCATCATAATTAAGGCTTGTCTCAATAGGAAGAGGTTCTTTTCCCATTTCAATTTTATCAGAAGTTGGTTCTGTGATTTCATTTGATCGATCTTGTTCGGAGCTTGTGGATGGGCGTTCTTCTATATCTTCTCCCTGTATAATAAATCTTCTCCTATCTGAGTTAGATTCATCAGTGCTTGATGAATACTCTGATTGTTTTTTCATTGAAAGTTTCACGAGGATTTTGCCTCTAGAAAACATTGTCTTTTTCAATTTCTATAAATATGTACAGATAACTGTTTGTATTGTCTGGCCACTAATCCTTTTAGCCAAATTTCATCTTCTTCACTCTCAAACGTTAAGTGAAAAAAATACAACTCTTGTTTCAGAATTCTGGCACAATGTTGAATATTTAAAGGAATGCCTGAGGTATCCAGAACCGTCAATGTCAAGGGTTCACATATCATCACAATTGTTTCGGGCGTAATGTTTGTGAAGGACACGTATAACTGATCAAGCGTTCGCAAAGTTGAAATCACTTCAAAGTCTTCATTTACCAAATTCCTACACTCTGATAAATTAAGAATTTCTATGTTGGTCAGAACCGGAAGGAAACACAATGTTGACAGTCTACACGTAGTGAGATCCAACCAATACAACGACTTGGCATTACAAAGTTCCTTAACAAGCAAGAAGTCTATATCAGCGGAACTAAAATGTAGTGTTGCACATGGAATAAGAAATTCTAAGAATGCAACCGAATGTTTCAGAATTCTTCGTAGATCTGTTATAGATAGTTCAAGAGGATGGTCCATAGAAAAATGCCTCCATAAAAGTGAATTGTTATGCACTATTTGATGGAACCTTTTGTTTGCTATGGCTACACTTTTAAGTAAGTCCTGCAGGTCAAGTGATCGAAATATTTTCACTAAAACTAAATCGGGTAGGTCACTCAGTTTCACCATTGAATTCTGGCTATTGGCACCTTCCATGAACCTGAAGAGAATAAAAGTTAATTTATATCAAGTACAAAAGCTTTCATTATGTCACTATTTTGGCCCTGGAGCTACCGCACAAATTCTTTTAATAATTATGTTATAGCAGTTTAGGTTTCAATGATGTACCATTAACAGTTTTTGCCTTTCCAAAAATACTTTACATCAAAACAGTTGAATACTATAACCATGATAACTATGCCCACATTCTGTGTTATACAAATGACGACAGTCGCCAAAAACGAAACACACAAAAAACAATCAACCTCCCAGTAACAAAATGTCATTGTGCGAAAAGGTCGTATCTCGTTTTTTCGTGAATCAGGGGAGATTAGAAAATTTCTATTTACTATATTTTATACTAAATCTGCTTTTATCTACGTTCGTATTACTGTCAATCATAAATTAACTTACTGTACGATCAGATAAAACAAATAAAACATGCAAATTCTACACAACAAGTGTTAGATGTAATGCAAAATGAATCAAAAATGCATGTCAGTTGTTTATTTATGAGTTTTTAGCATATTATCGATCATATACATGAACACAACGTCAATATATTTCAATTTATATATATAATACGTCTTAAATATACTTACATTGACTATATTCCGATATAAAAATAAAAAAACACAAAAAATCCAACATACGCACTGTTTACATCGAGATACGACCTTTTCGACGGACGGGTGCGTCACCTAATAAAAAAACGCCAAAACATCACATGGTCATAACTTTTACATTTGGTTGGATAGGAGCTCAGATGTTTTCGCACGGAAAGCGGGCTTCTATCACCACCGTGAATATATCAAAATCCGTTTTAGCGCCAAAACCGAGTTACGACCTTTTCGCACGGAGCCGACGATATACAGTATATATATTTTTCTTTCCACCAACATGTATTTGTAAAGGACAATTTTTCTTATTTGATTATGTAAAAAAAAATTAAAAAAATAATAATATATCCGAAATTATGTACCATCCGAAATTATGTACATCCAAACTACTATGACACCGCACTTTTACGGCCCGAACATTTCACAAACATTCAATCGAAATACCATCAATAACGATTTTTTTTCATGCATTAGTGTGTTATGAATGACAAAAACGGTATTTCTTATCACAAAGGAAAGAAAACACAACCCTAATAGCAGAATAATGAGTTTTATGTCAACAATTGTCGACCTCAAAGTTGTGACAAACTGCCGACACGAAGCCAGGCAAAATATTCAAACTTCTTATTGTTTCAATGTGTGTATAACACATTTTAATTACTTTATTGCAAGTGTTTTCACAGTTCACAATACACATGGGAGTATTTTGTCTTGAGGAACTTGAGCTTGAGATCCAGTAAAACTGATATTATTTATTTTTTTAGACAGGCCCGACGGGCTCCTCGTCTGCAAAATGAGACGGGCCCAGAATGGATTTCGAGGAGCCCCGGGCGTCGTGCTATCCTATTTCTTGAGCACTGCTCACAACATAAAATGAAATTACTTGTATCAGATCTATATTCTTTAAAGACACATTTCCCAACGCTACTTGGTCAGTGAAAAAGCATGAGAAGCTTGAATATTTACAGCCAGCACGCTTCATGGCTGATCAACTCAGGTATATAAACTGAGGCCCACTCTTAGTTTTTAGCTCTACTGATCAGAGATCAGCAGAGCTTATGCCGTGGTGCGGCGTCCGTCTGTCCGTCCGTCTGTCCGTCCGTTAACTTTTATTTGTAGCGACTACTCCTCTGAAACTACTGAATGGATTTTCATGAAACTTTACAGAAATGTTGCCCATGAAGTCTAGTTGATCCTAGCAAAAATTCATGTTGATGTGAAATCCAAGATGGCCGCCAAAGCTAAAAATAGATTTTTTAAATTCAAGTTTGTAGCGACTACTTCTTGAAAACTATAAGTGATATTGATATGGGACTTTTTCTGAAATGATCAGCATGACATGATGTTGATCCTAGTCAAAAATCGTTTTGATTCAACGTTAAACATGGCTGCCAGCGGCCATCTTTGTTTACATAGTTTTATAGTAAAAACTTGTAGCGACTACTCCTCTGAAACTACTTTGCGGATTGTCATGAAACGTTACAGGAATGTTGCTCTTGATGTCTAATTGATCCTAGAAAAATTTCAGGTCGGCCGGAAATTCAAGATGGCCGTCACAGCTAAAAATAGATTTTTAAAAAATAAGTTTGTAGTGACTACTTCTTGAAAACTATAAGTGATATTGATATGGGACTTTTTCTAAAATGATCAGCATGACATGATGTAGATCCTTGTGGAAAATTATTTTGATTCGACGTTAAACATGGCTGCCAGTGGCCATCTTTGGTTACATAGAGTTATATAGTAAAAACTTGTAGCGACTACTTCTCTGAAACTACTTGACGGATGTTCATGAAACTTCACAGGAATGTTGCTCTTGATGTCTAGTTGATCCTAGAAAAATTTCAGGTCGGCCGGAAATTCAAGATGACCACCACAGCTAAAAATAGATTTAAAATAAATAAGTTTGTAGCGACTACTTCTTCAAAACAATAAGAGATAATGATATGGGACTTTTTCTAAAATGATCAGTATGACATGATGTTGGTCCTTGTCGAAAATCGTTTTGATTTGACGTTAAACATGGCTGCCAGCGGCCATCTTTGTTTACATAGAGTTATATAATGAAAACTTGTAGCGACTACTTCTCTGAAACTACTTGACGGATTTTCATGAAACTTCACAGGAATGTTGCTCTTAATGTCTAATTGATCCTAGCAAAATTTCAGGTCGGCCGGAAATTCAAGATGGCCGCCACGGTTAAAAATAGATTTTCAAAAAACAAGTCTGTAGCGACTACTTCCTGAAATCAAAATCAATCAGTAGAGCTTCAAGGTCATTGACCTCTTGTTTTATTTGTATAGCATTGCTATATTGGGTTAGAATAGCTTAACAACACTTTGTTATTTACTTTAACGGAAAAATATATGTTTATAATTTAGCTTTTGAATACAAAACTTATCTGGTATTTCTTAATTGTTTTTAGACCAAAAATAAGAGCACAACACAATAAATATACAACATTCTTTAATGTGTTATGTGTACTGGTCACAAATGCTTTATTGGGTGGCCTCATAATCTAAAGAAAAACTGAATATCGCACTTTGCTCATGAAATTGTATGGCTAACAGTGATTTACAGTTACCTATAGAAATTCTCTCTCTCATTTTTTGTCATGTGATTATGGTGAAATATATACAAATGGTATAATTTATCATTTCATTATTATTATTATTATGTAGTATAGTAAATAAGAGTAGGAGGTTGAACTAAGTAACTACCTTTCAATAGTTAATAATGCGTTTCTTAATATAATTGATTCTTTAACATATAACGAAAGTTTTCTTATTTCTATCTTGTCATGTGATTTCAGTAACTCCAAATATTTGAAATCAGAAGGACGTTTGTAATAACAACATTTTAAGTATTGCTTTCTAATATCAATATAACAAGGACAAATACATACAAAATGAAATTCATCTTCTATATCTAAACTATTACAAATTAGGCAATATCTTTCTTCACAAAGTGTTCTATTGTTGGCATATCTACCAGTCTGTATTCTGAGTGGATGTACAGATAGTCTAAGTCTAGTAAAATATAGACGTAAACTTCTTGGCAAAATATTTAAATATGTTTCATATTCCAAACTAGTTTTAATATCTTTGTACAATGTTAACACAGAACTGTTGTTTAAGGTACCACACCAATTTTGTTTAAAGGCATCTAAAACTCTAATTCTAAAGTCATACATAAATACGTCACTGTTTATATAAGAAGCATTATCGAATACATAAGA